>JAVTVY010016646.1:0-59044 GCA_036873755.1 Hanleya hanleyi
CCGACGATGATTAGAATAAACGGCTCAGAGCGAACATGGCCGAAGATGGAACTTTCTGAAATGGAGACTTCTGATTGGACAAGAATACATCTAACGGACAGGAACGAATATGACAAATGCAAATGGTGGCCTCTGATTGGACAAGAGTCTTCTTGAATTGTAAATATACCCAACGCGGCTCCCCCAGCGTGGGTATGATGTAACATTGTGGAGAATAAACTATATGAAAAAAACTTCTTGTTGTTGTTGTTCTCTCATGTGTGATCATTGTTGTTGTTGCTGTTGTTGTTCTCTGTCCGGTCTATATCATGGTGTTATGTTAGAGTGTTAAGGTGTAACGACGGGCGTCGACGGGCGTCACTGCATTTCGAAGAATTAGTGACAATTCCATGGAATATCAGAGCTTCTGAGCTATTTCACCTGGGCGTTGAAGCATTAAGAATGGCGTTGGTGATCGTTGCTACAAGATGACACCTCACACAACGCATTCGGACCAAGGATGGTCCATCTCTACGCCAAATACCATCCTTCACTGCCCCAAAATGCCCACTTTCGCTACTACTCCTACTGATGACGTCACCAATGACGTCATAGATGCTGCGGACAGCCCTGAAATCGAGGTCTGCACGCCGAGAACTACAAGATGACACCCCACACGACGCATTCGGACTGAGGATGAAGCATCTCTATGCCAAATACCTTCCTTCACTACCCCAAAATGCACACTTTCGCTACTACTCCTACTGATGACGTCACCAATGACGTCACAAATGCTGTGGACAGCCCTCAAATCGAGGTCTGCACGCCGAGAGCTACAAAATGACACCCTACACGACGCATTCGGACCAAGGATGGTCCATCTCTACCCCAAATACCTTCCTTCATTGCCCCAAATTGCACACTTTCGCTACTACTCGTAATGATGACGTCACTGATGACGTCACAGATGACGCAGACATCCCCCAAATCGGGGTCTACACCCCGAGAGCTACAAAATGACACCTCCAACGACGCATTCGGACCAAGGGTGGTCCATCTCTACACCAAATACCTTCCTTTCACTGCCCCAAAATGTCCACTTTCGCTACTACTCGTACTGATTACGTCACTGATGACGTCACAGATGACGTGAACAGCCCTTAAATCGGGATCTACACCCCGAGAGCTACAAGATGACACCTTACACGACGCATTCGGACCAAGGATGGTCCCTCTCTATCCCAAATACCTACCTGCACTGCCCCAAAATGGTTACTTTACTTACTACAACCAACTGCGCATGCGCAGATTAACGCGACATGCATTAAAAAACACACCATTCTGACTCTAACCCACACAAGCTTCACTTTGACACCTTCCACGACCTATTCGGACCCATAGCGGTCCATTTCTACCCCAAACACCTTCATGTACTGCCCCAAAATGGCCACTTTACTTACTACAACCAACTGCGCATGCGCAGATTGACGCGACTTGCATTTAAAACACGCCATTCTGACTCTTCCCCACACAAGCTTCACTTTGACACCTTCCACGACCCATTCGGACCCATAGCGGTCCATCTCTACCCCAAACACCCCCACATACCCCTCAAAATGCCTGCTTTCTATACTACGGCCAGACTGCGCATGCGCAGAGTATTGACAACGGACGAACCATTAGTGTAGTCAAGTGCCCTCCACGAGAGCTTCAAAATGTGACCTCACTGACCCCATTGGACCATTAGGGACTCACCTAGACCCAACATGTCCACCTCTGTATGGGCCTATACACCATAGCCATGCAGTATAGCCTATGGGGCCTACTCCACGAGCCTTGGTGACTTTTTTTCAAAAATTTCACTGATTTCGCTCCGGCAACACTTCCTATCGTTCTAAATGACGACGTGAAAAACGAGACCACAACCGCAAATGTATAGAAGTGGGTTTCAGGGGGGACAAACATTGATCCTATACTCCCCAGTATGGGAATATATATTTATATATATGTCTATATGGGCTATACGGTACTTTTCAAAAAAATTTCACCGATCGTACGGGGACACTTCCCTATCATGTTCTAAATGACGAGACTAAGAAAACGAGACCACACCTTACTGCAAATGTATAGAAGTAGGTTTCCCAGGGGGACAAGCATTGATCCTATACCCCAGTATGGAACTATATGGGGCTATATCGTACTTTTTCAAAAATTTCACCGATTCGCAGGGACACTTCCTATCATGTTCTAAATGACGAGACGAGTAAAACGAGACCCCACAACCCTACCGCAAATGTATAGAAGTAGGTTTCCCAGGGGGACAAACATTGATCCTATACCCCAGTATGGGACTATATGGGGCTATATCGTACTTTTTCAAAAATTTCACCGATTCGTTCCGCAACACTTCCTATCGTGTTCTACATGACGAGACTAAGAAAACGAGACCCCACAACCTATACCGCAAATGTCGAGAAGTAGGTTTCCCAGGATGGTCCTATACCCCCCATACCCCATATAGGCATTTTCCCGTAATTTAGAATAAAGTCCGTATTCCGTATTTTTTCAGGAAAAATTTTACATGCACCCACCCATGGGTATACTTTTTATACTACGGACCAGGCTGCGCATGCGCAGACTATTGAAAACAAACAATACACTAGTCAAGTGCTCCTCCACGAGAGCTTCAAAATAAGACCTCACTCGACCCCATTGGACCACCAGGGACTCACCTAGACTCCAACATGTCCACCCCGTATGGCCCTATACACCCATAGCCATGCAGTATAGGCCTATGGGCCTACCCAGGCCTTGGTGACTTTTTTCAAAAATTTCACCAATTCGCTCCGCAACCCTACCCATCGTGTTCTAAATGTCGACACGAGTAAAACGACACCCCACAACCCTACCGCAAATGTATAGAAGTACGTTTCCCAGGAGGACAAACATCGGTCCTATACCCCAGTATGGGAATATATATTTATATATATATGTCTATATGGGGCTATATCGTACTTTTTCAAAAATTTCACCGATTCGCACGGGGACACTTCCTATCATGTTCTAACTGACGAGACGAGTAAAACGAGACCCCACAACCCTACCGCAAATGTATAGAAGTACGTTTCCCAGGGGGACAAACATTGATCCTATACCCCAGTATGGGCCTATATGGGGCTATATCGTACTTTTTTCAAAAATTTCACCGATTCGCTTCGCGACACTTCCTATCATGTTCTACATGACGAGACTAAGAAAACGAGACCTCACAACCTATACCGCAAATGTCGAGAAGTAGGTTTCCCAGGGGGACAAACATTGACCCTATACCCCAGTATGGGACTATATGGGGCTATATCGTACTTTTTCAAAAATTTCAACGATTCGCTTCGCGACACTTCCTATCATGTTCTACATGACGAGACTAAGAAAACGAGACCTCACAACCTATACCGCAAATGTCGAGAAGTAGGTTTCCCAGGATGGTCCTATACTCCCCATACCCCATATAGGCATTTTCGCGTAATTTAGGATAAAGTCCGTGTTCCGTATTTTTTCAGGAAAAATTTTACATGCACCCACCCATGCTTGAAATATACTTCACTTTGATACCTCATACAACTCCATCGACCCATTAGGGCTCGCCTAGCTCCAAAACGTCTAGCAGGACCCATACAAGGTCCAGTTTTCGACACTAGGTGACCACATCCCGACGAAATGGCCAGTTTTCGACACCGGATGTGCCGCCATCTTGAACATACGTGCCGCCATCTTGGATATGGCCCATAATGCACCGGGTCAAAATACTCGCTTCTGATTGGCTGACAGCTCTGTGACGAATTTGAAATACTCGCTTCTGATTGGACGAGAGCTCCGCATTGCGTCTGCGCATGCGCAGAATGATATTCCTACCGCACACCCAACCCATCAGATGCCCCTTCACGAATGCTTCACTTTAATACCTCACTCGATCCCATTGGACCATCAGGGGCTCCCCTAGCTCCAACACGGCTATTTCCATACCCTTGGGCCACCGCGCATGCGCAGAATGACGCTATTTCAAATCCGCTAGTCCAGTCAGATGCCCCTTCACCTAAGCTTCACTTTGATACCTGACTCGACCCCACTGGACCAGTAGTAGCTCCCCTAGCTCCCAACACGGCTATTTCCATACCCTTGGGCCACCGCGCATGCCCAGAATGGTGACAACGGCCAAGCCGCTAGTCCAGTCAGATGCCCCTTCACATAAGCCTCACTTTGATACCTCACTCGACCCCACTGGACCATTATTGGCTTCGCTAGCTCCAAAACGGCTATTTCCATACCCTTCGGCCACCGCGCATGCGCAGAATGGCGATATTTCAACCCCACACCCATCCCATCAGATGCCCCTTCACCTAGGCTTTACTTTGATACCTCACTTGATCCCATTGGACCATTTGTGGCTCCCCTAGCTCCAACACGGCTATTTCCATATCCTTAGGCCACACGAGTTGTCTCCCTTGCGTCAATGTGTGCAGATGGCGCTACTGTCGACGCCGTGATATGGAAAGGGCATCCCCACACCATCCTGGAGCCGCCATTTTGTTTGTTGTTTTCTTGCGGAGATACACGGGACAATAAACACTCGACCCTAGGGTGGTACAGATGCTAGACTGATCCTATTAACATGGTACAACACCTATAGATTATGTTTATTATTATTATATGGCTTAGAGGTTTTTTTGAGGGTAATGTGAGGGTTTTTTCTCCCCGTGACGTCCCCACCGCCTCGTTTGCTCCCTTGCGCCGTCTAAAAACACCGCCATTTTACAAGCAATTAATTAAAATTAATTAATTAATTAATTAATTTATTTGAAATACTAGTACCCATCCTCCGTATGGCAGAACTGTACAACCCAGAACAAGTCTAGACATGCCTTGATCACGTGATCGTCATTGGGAAACCCCCACTAGGGAATCCCGCCCCAGTTCCGCCCCAAATTTTACCCGGGGGGAACAAAAAAGTAGGTCAATATGGTCTGTAATGCGGTTACACTACTACTCATCGTGGCTTCGCGACTTCGCATCGTGTGTCGGTCCAGATTCATTAACACAATACAGCGATGTCCCTTCTCGGCCATCATAGATGCGTATAGTAGTTTTGCATGATACAAAGAATGTCCTGCACATAACGCGACATGTGGCAAATGTGGTCACTGGTCATTAGGTGGCATTATGCAAGACAAAACAGCTCAGTATAAATAAATGCAAAATTCACTCAAATCGGAAATTTAATGACAAGTCAGACGTGTTCCGTGTGTTCTCTCGAGATGACAGTGATACACTGTTAAAATGGCGCGACTTATTACTGAAGGAGAGACGGGTCACTGCCACTGGCCTGTGAATACATTCAGTTGAGAGCCCTACAGTCTAACGGACTACTATGCTACAAACAAATCTACTACCACTGCAATTGGAATTTGAATGAGATTTTTATTTCAATCGGGGATGAACATGCAGCAGATCTTATTCATTATATTTTAGTAAACAAAATCCGCCTATTCTAGTTCCTGCAGACGCAAATCGCTCAATTATAATTCAGCAAAATCGATTCATCACAATAAATTATATTAAATTAAAAGCAGAGTCAGATGTACGAGCGGTAGTTGTTGTGCGAAACGTCGACGATTTTGTGACTATTAAGATTTTTTTCATGTCTTTCGCCGGCTTTGACCCGACATATTCGTAATATATGTATATCCAAATTAGAGCCTTAGTTTTAGGTATTCGTGAAATCTGGTATTATCGCACGGGGGAGGAAACGGGAGGAGGGCCGCAATTGACCTCACTTGCGATGATGATCTGACTTCCGGTTCGTGCTCACTCCCGTTCACGTGACTTCTGCGGTCAATCCCGATCACGTGAAAATAGCATTATCCCGTAAATAAATGCGGAAAGACGAACTTTACAACAAAAATGTGGAAAACAGACATTACACTCAGTCAAGTGGGTTTAGATGGGCTATTCCTGTGCTAAATGGGTAGTGTAGAGTCTAGTCTTGAATAACTCGTCAGGATTAGACCAACCTCGCCACCAGGGGTAGCTTTTTGCTGGAAAATGGCCGCTCCAACGTTATGTTCTGAATTCTAGGGTTTCGTGTGCTAGTCAATGACAGATCGTACGGCTGAGCGCGGTCCCAGAGCCTAGTAGGGAGGGCAGGAGCGGGTAGCTCTGGTTTCGAGAATGGGAGAGAGATAGAGAATTAAGGTTTAACGTCGCATTCAGTTCGAGAATGGGATTATGTTACCCAGTCTTGGGCTGGGGTTGCGAATTCAAAGATTTGACCACACAGGGTATCTGGGAATAGACAAAACAGCAATTTATTTGCGACCATCGCGAACACACAGACGATTGGCAACAACGTGATATAGCAGGAGCGGTGACGTCATGTGACATTTAATTCTCAATATGAAGTTACGTGAAATGAAATAAAAATGGTTCGTTACCACGGTTACACTCGATAACATGTCTTCTGTTATCATTTTATGACTCCGTACAAGGGATAACAGGATGAATTCAATACAGAACGAATACAAAAGAATTCAATAGTGTACCTATGGAACATCAGTATGTTACCTATGGGCCACCGTAGATTTCTGCTACGTCATCAAAATTCCCAAATATCATAATAAATGGAAGTAAACATTTTGACTGCATGATTAAATCAATTTCGAACGATCTAGTCCAATACACACAATCTGATGTATTTATGCTACCTCACTATGGTGCATACGGGCCACCGTATATTTGCTTCGCCATCAACACTCTCAGACATCATAACGAATACAAGTAATGACTTAGACCAAAATACTTATTTGTTATCTTATTCTTTTAAAGAGATTGTTGTACTTAATAACACTTTCACTGGTTCACACAATCGCTACCTGCATCTAGAAGACTAGTCTGCACCAGGCCTAGTTTAACAAGCTGAACCCTACTGACATTTAATTTTGTGATATTGATTATGTAGGGTTCAGCCGTTGAATCGAAATTTCCTATCGCAAAATTTTCGCCTCCCGACCTAGGTAACTGCGGGTGGATTTGCGCTCATAAAAATCGATAATACCTACCGCTTTGTGCTCGTTTGGATAGAATACATATTTGCCTACTTCCCTGGCCATTTATTTTCTCTGTCCAGCTCCTTTCATTTCCATAAACGACAATACATTCTAGTAATATTAAATGCAAGGAATGAAAGTTTACGTTACCTGAAAATAGATTTATTTGCGACCACCGCGAACACACAGCCGGTTGGCAACAACGTGATATAGATGGAGTGGTGACGTCATGCGATTGTCTACCAAAACTTGCACCTAGCGTGATGTGAGCACGGACTGACAGTACACAATAAACTGTTCCTTATACTCAGTTATCTAAGCTCTGTACATTTATATTCACAGATAATGCGAGTAAAGAAAAGCATAGATATCTGTCTTACAATGACCATCTAACAAGATGAACCATAACTGACAACACAAAGAAAAAGTAATTTTGCTTTGTCTCAAGGAAGAGGAGTATGTCATCTTCAGTTGCAATGCGATTTATCTGCATATATTTTACCACACGTTACACTCTACCCTCCACGAAAAATGTCGTCTCGACATTCGTAACAAAGAATGGAAATGTAAGGAAAAATAAACATTCAGTAATATTCTTAAGTAGCATACTGTTCAGACATAATATACAGTGTCGCCTGCACAATGCCACTGTATTGGAAATGGTTGAGCTGATGCTCCCGTCTCCGCGGTGCTTCCCACATCTGTCGACTGTACGTAGGAGTTCCCATCTCGTCGTAAGCGAAACGTTTGGGGGTGGGGGGGGGGGTTATCTCTGTCGGGCCGGGCGGCTGTATGGTCTTACATCCCGTCTAGGAGATGCATCCAAGTTGACTATGTTGTCGTCGATTTGTGTACGTTGTCTCTCGTCCTGCGGGCTTGTAGCTGATCTAGGCTGCGGGGCAACGAACAGGACGAAGATTATAGGTCGGCTGAAACATCCTCGTGGGTACTACTCCTCCATCATCCGACTCGCTATCTGTATGTACAACCTCTCCCTGATCCCTTCGTGGTGTTTTCGTGGGACGAGGTGGGCGTTTCTGACTGGGAGGGCTGATCGGCTCAAGTTGATCACATGGAAGTAGAATATTTCGGTGGAGCACTCGAATGCGTCCCGTTCCACGCTCTGGCTTGAGTTCATATACTGGACTATCTGGATGACATCTTCTGACGATCAGATGAATTTCATTCTCCCAATGGTTTCGAAGCTTTCCGGAGCCTCCTCTCTCCGAAAGGCCCCTGATCAGGACTCGGTCACCCGGATGAAGGTCTGCGGCGCCAGTCTTCTTGTCATAACGAGATTTAGCCTTATCCGTCGCTTTCCTTGTCCGATGTGAGGCTATATCATAGGTTTCCCGCATTCGCTCTTTCCATTCCTGAGAATACTGAGTGTGAGTCACAACATCTTGAGAACTATCCAGTCCAAAAGCAAGATCAATGGGCAAACGCGGAGAACGGCCATACAAGAAAATGAACGGAGAATACCTGTTGCTTCATGTTTGGTGCAGTTGTAGGCGAGCATTACCTTGTTGACGTCTCCAGTCTCTCTTCTCCTTTTGTTCTAGTGTCCTCAGCATCGCCAGCAGGGTTCGACTAAATCTTTCCGTTTGCTCATTGCCCTGTGGGTGGTAGGGTGTTGTACGGGAGTGAATAATCTGGCTGTACCTGTCAAGTTCCTTGAAGAGTTCGTTTTCAAATTCTCCACCTTGATCGTGGTGGATCCGAGATGGAAACCCATATGGTAAGATAAAGTCATTGTAGATCTTCTCGGCTATAGTACGCCCCGACTTGTTGGTAGTGGCATACGCCTGGGCAAAACGGGTGAAGTGGTCGATGACCACCAGGATATACTCATATCCACCAGAACACTTTTCCAGATGGAGGAAGTCTGTAGATATTAGCTCAAACGGAGCAGTGGTTGTGATGCTACTCATGGAAGCCCTCTTCAGCACATTGGGCTTTTACTTCTGATGCAGCCACACTGCTTGGTGATGTATTCCTCGATGCCATTCCCCATTTTCGGCCAGTAAAATCTTGATCTTATTAGGTCATCCACTCGATCCAGTCCTAAGTGACCCATGTCATCGTGGAGTTCCCGCACTATTCTGGCATGAAAGAATTGCACATGACTAGCTGGACCCTACTGTCATTTCCAGCTTGTACTCTCCGGCAGAGGACACCATCCGTACTGATAAAAAGTTTCTTCCATTCACGACTCAAGGTAAGAGTTCTGTCCTTTACTTTCCCGAGAGCCGATCGCTTCCCAAGTCGCACAGCTTTTAATACTGGGGCAATGACAGAGTCTTCTTCTTGTGATTGTCTGAGAGATTCCTTCGAGATCATATCAGTGGTACTTGGTAATACCTGGTTTTCCAGCTGTTCCAGGTCAGGTACATGAATGACAGAGCATATGATCCCAGTTTGTTGTACAGTAGCGGATGTTATTACGGCACCGATTACGCTTGGAGACACCTTTTCTGTGCATTCTTCAATGAGAGTCTCGATGGGGCGTGCCAATCGGGAGGGAGCATCAGCGTCCCCATTATTCTTCCCAGGCTTGTACCTTATGGTGAAGTTGTAATCGGCGAGTTCGGCCACCCAACGATGTCTAGTCGCGTCCAACCGTGCTGTTGTTAGTATATACGTTAGAGGATTGTTGTCCGTATATACTACAAACGAAGGAGTCAAGGAACGCGATCGATAACCAATTACTCGGAGAATGCCGTCGCTCTGTTGCTGATAAAGGACGGCACCTAGTCCTTCATTCGACCCATCTGTATGAAGAACGTAAGGGAGCCAATAGTCCGGATATACCATCACCCCAGAGCTAGCTAGTGAGTCCAGAAGGACCTCTAGAGCATCCTGGTGTTCTTGGTGCCACTCAATTCGCTCACCGGACTTTTACCGACTTTCTTCTTGGAACGTCGACTGCTTGTTGTAATGGTACCACTCTTTGATGCCTTGAACAAGTCATAAAGAGGTGCTACCTTGCGGAAGAACTCGGGAATGTAACGACGATAATAACTGAGGAGACAGACCCATCAGTTGTCGAACATCCCCAACCGTTTCCGGAATTCTGTTTTTCAAGGAGAAGACAGCTTCCTACTCCTTGGGATCAATGTGGTACACTTGTTGGGAGAGGATGTTGCCTAAGTAGCGGACCTTACGCTTAAAGAGTTCACACTTGCGTGGCTTGAGCTTAATCACCCGGTTCTTTAGCCGTTGCAGCACAGCTCTTACGTCCTTTAGGTGTTGTTCAAATGTTGAACTGTAGACAATTGTATCATCAGATGCGGCAGGCAGATGTCATCTCGCAAATCAGAGAGGCAATCGTCCATGAACCTCTGGAAGACAGCTGGTGCGTTTGTTAGACCGAAGGGAATCCGGTTCCACTCGTATAATCCCCAGGGGGTAACGAATTACAAGCGTCTAGTCCGTCATCCATAATTCAGCCGTCGTCCATAAAATTCGTCATAGTCCCAGCAGACAAAGCTCCGAATAATATAATATTCATATGTAAAAATTACTATTACCAGGTGCTGGTTAAAGAGTGTAGACATATCTTCATCAAATACGTCTACTTACCCCCAAACTGCATTTACTCTGGAAGATTTATTTTACAATCACAAACAGTTTCTCAGGGAAAGAGGTATTTGTCTTCCAGCCAAACATAACGATATACCAAAACTATACTGGACTCCCAATATGCATAAATCACCATACAAAGCTGGTTCTAGAAGCTGCACCACCAAGCTTCTTTCAACCCTATTGACGAGGGCCCTTCAGGAGGTAAAAGCATTTTGGGAAAGGTATTGCGCCACTATTTCTAAGAACTCTGGCGTTGAATGTATGTGGATATTGAAAAACTCAAAATGTCTTACGGAATAACTTGATGCTAAAGGTCACATACCGTACAGACATGTATCCACATGGGATTTCTCGACTCTCTATACTACAATCCCTCATCAGGACCTTATTGACCGTCTAAGCTCATTAATAGTATCTGTGTTCAAGAAAACTGATCGTAGATATATTAATGTCGGAGCCATAAAGCATTCTTTAGCTCTACTACATACAAGAGATATCATTCATGGGATGTTTCTTTGTTTATAGAGTTGCTTGAATTTCTCATTAAAATATTTATGTGAAATTTGGCAACACAATATATCAGCAGCATATAGGTATTCCAATGGGTACTAATTGTATCTGTATCTGTTATCTTTTGAATATGACTATATGCAGGCGCTTTCAAAAACCGATCCATTCAAAGCCCGTTCCTTCTCATTCACCAAACGCTATATAGACGATCTTCTCGCTGTGGATAATCTCTATATAAATGACGCAGTGAAGGATATATATCCACCTTCACTGGATTTGAAGGAAACTACAGATAGCCCTACAGGCACATCATATTTAGATCTATATCTCTATAAAAATGAAGCGGGCATTCTCTGTCGTCGACTTTATGACAAAAGAGATGATTACAATTTCGACATCGTAAACTATCCCTTTCTGGACAGTAATATTCCAGTGGGACCTGCATATGGCGTATACATATCTCGCTTAGTAGCATTTGCTAGATCCTGTGTTAAATGTGGCGATTTTAATCAATGTCACAAAACATTGTTACAGAAACTTATAAAACAGGGCTATTCCACCAAACGCCTCCACTCAAAATTTCTCAAATTTGGCGATACATATCGCATGCTGATCAAAAAAATACGAACGTAGCGTGCAAGATCTATGGCGCTACGTTTCGTAACTTGTGTCTAATTCCGCTTAACCCGGGGCTAGGGGCCGTTTGAACCCATGTACTTCAAGATCCTCATGGTACTCATATGAACAGTCACAATCAAAGCGTGGCCGAGATACATCATTCTTTAGATGACGACTTTACAACGAATTATGGATTAAGAATACTGATCAGCGATACGGATTTGATATTTTTGGAACATCATGATGTCTTGCCGGCATCATTGAAAACTGTTGACCGCTTCTCTCTTGCAGGAAACAAGCCTATGTTTATGTATACTATGATTGTCTTTTTGAATTTGGTGCTAATACTGTTATATGGAATATGGAATAGGTCTTTGGATTATGGACGCGGATATTCTCTAATGGACGACGGCTGAATTATGGATGACGGACTAGACGCTTGTAATTAGAGAATATCCGCGTCCAGAAGTAAGGCTGTCAGTGGTTTACTGTCCTCTGCCGTGGAGCCCTGGTGGTATGCCTTGCCTTGGTCCATAAGGCTGAACCAACTGTTGCCGCCAAGACTGTGCAAGGCAGTTATTTTTGATAATGGCTGATGATCCCTGATGGTCTTTTGGTTTAGCTGACGGTAGTCAATACATAGTCTCAGTCCTCCATCTTTTTTTCTAACACACACCATCGGTTATGAGTAGCTTGACTTCCTCCAATAACATCTGACGAACCGATCGCTTCTGCTGATGTGTTAAGTCGGTTTTACTCAAATCAACGTCCGGTCCCCAGCCTTCTGATCGTGAGTTGACTTTCTCTCTAGATGAGGTAGTTGATTTGTCAGCAGTCTGGACTTCTTCCTGTGGCATCGAAAAAATGGCATGATCTGGCTCTACCGACCCTAAAAACGGATGCTGAGTTGTGTTCGTCACTGGTACTCTGATACTATGAGTGGATCTTGCTATATCCATCAACACTTCAACCTCTAGTCCTTCGGCCAATACAGTAGATGGACATGGATCAAAGAAAGCTCGCATTCCATCCGTTTCATTACCAAGTCTGACTGGGCACTTTTCGTTGACTTTGCTCTTCGCAGGTACTGTTATACGACTTTCCCCAGTCTTCACATCAGCGAATGTGTCTACTTTGGCTGTTCGTATAAAGTTCACTAAAGTCCCAACTTGTTTCTTAGCACACTTGGAAAGACCCTATGAATGCTCTCATTGACAGCGTTCTGTTTTGGATCTATCCAGTCAGTCAGAAGCACATATTCCTTGATGAGTTTTTACCCTACGATCGGATTCTGAAGCTTCTTATCTTCGACCACCAGAAATGGAGCTATAATCTCACCTGCAATCTCTCCGCGGTACGGTAGGTATGGTATCTGTGTTCCGTTTGCTGTTCTAAGATCTAGATTTTCCCCGGTCAAATCTGAAACTGGTCTCAACCTGTTCTTCACGTTAGTGATGACCCAATGGTGGGGGATCAAGCTGACCTGAGAAACTGTGTCCCATAAGGCTGTCGTTTGCACTGCATCTAGTCGACAGGAGACCAAACACTGCTCACCCATCAGCTTGGTGAGTCTGATTTCCTGCTTCGAAGTCAGCGGTCGGGTATAGCACCCATTACAACCTACTTCTGTAGCTCCATCTTCTTGGTTGCTTTTATGTTGGGACCCGTTTTCTCCAGTCACTTCAGGTCCCCTCATAGTGACTGGGACCCATTTCCCTATAGCCCGTTTTGCTTGAAAGATTTTTGCTTCCGCTTAAGGCAACCTGCGAAGTAATGTTCGTCACTCCCACAGTAGAATCAATGGGTGCATGCGTTCCCTTTACCACGCTCACGGCACTGTGGTCACCCCCTGGCACGCGACTCGTTGGACACATTCGATCCCTTCTTGGCTGCCGGTCTGACTTGCTGTTGTTTAAGCTGTTCTGAAATCGTTGCAATCTCAGCCCTCAACTCTCTGACTTCATCCTTGAACTCTGTAAGAGCATTGGGCTTGCCAGGTTTTCTAAGTTCTGAACCATCTGGGGCACACCGTGATACTTCCCTCTGATGAGATCTGACTCGATTGCGCAATCTGGATGCTCTTTCTGTTTCCGTGGAACTTGCACTTCTCATTTTCCGGATCAGCTCAGTATCAGAAACATCCGGGTTCTGGAGCAAGCGTTGTAGTTCTTGTCGAATCGCATCACTGACCAGTCCGGTGTGTAAGGCGTGCAGAAACATTTCTTGTACCAATTCACGGCTGTACCTAATACCGGACCCTGACCCTGGATGCGAACAGAATTGTCTGTCGTACATTAACGGCCCTAATCAGGAAGTTCTGCGGGTCTTCTTTCGGCATCTGGGACAAATTACACAGCTCTAGATACAGCTCAGTTGCCGATTTTTCTTCGTAGTGGGACTGGAGCATCTTTCTTAACATAGGTAGAGTTAAGTCGTCCAACTTTTCCATGTAGCTGCGGATTTCCACGCTGGGGCCCATGGCGCGAAGTATTGCTTCCTTAATTTCCTCTTGTATGTATCCTTGCTTCAGTCCAGAATCAGTTTGTCTTATGAGGTTGCTGAACGTAAGCCTATCTTTTTGGCCAGGTTCACCCAGCTGACCACTGATCTTAAAATCCTTTCGATATACACTGTTCGTTAGTCTTTGCCTGATTCCTGCATCCTGGGCCATCGCTGCTGCAGTATGTCGTTACCTGGGTGGATGATCCACCAACCCGTGTCGGATTGTCAGAGGAATGTGCTTCCCCTGGAATAGCTAGGAGTTGTTTGAGGAAGGCCTGTACCCCCCGGTAAAAATGAAGACCACCATCATGTTGTTTTTCTTTTTCTATCTCTAAAAGCTCGACAATGCGTTTAGTCAATTGTAGTTTAGATTCTTGCTCTCCCAGAGGGATGCCTAAGGGGTCACGTCCAATTAATCGAGGCACTTTCTCGATGCCTTCGAGATGGATCGAGAAATTTCTCGGCTGAAACCAGGAGGGCAGAACCGAGACCCCTGGCGACGTCTCCCGGTTTGCTCCCGGTTCTATCTCGATCGAAACGTCCCGGTTTTCGAGATGGATAGGAAATTGATCGGTAATCTCGAAGGGGGTCCCGGTTTGCATATGTCCGTGTTTTATTGCCGTTAAGTTGGCCGTTTCTCAAATTCTCAGGCGATAAGATTTGTGTGGGTACCAAATTTTGGGGGCGCTCGTCATATACGCATATCGCAGCCCAAAATAGAATCCCGACAACGATTTTTTAAAGATGCCCTCCATGTTATTCAAAGTTTAATCGATATATCCTGATCTGATTGAAAGAAAACATTTCATTTATGCATATAAAGTATGAATATAAAATTGCATGATCTTCTCCCACATCGATAATTGTATATTATTTGACTAATTAATATTCGAGCGGAATCGTTTCAACCGAAATATTGGAAATGAAGTGTTTGACCGGTATATTTTCGTATGCGTGTAATTTTTTTTTTTTTTTTTTTTCATTCTGCATTATTCATTGCAGATTCCATTTTACCGAAAATTATTCTCTTGTGAAATAGTTCAAGGACATTATATCAATAGCTTTTATTTCTGATTAAAGCTTGCTTGATAGAGGTTAGCGGAAATATTGACAGTCGAAACTAGAGGTGTTGATAATTCACACCCCAGTCGGTCTGTGAAAAACGTCGGCTTGACACAACAGCGAACAGGGAGGGGTCAATTACTTCGAAAGGAAAAACTGCGGGAAAACAAATTTTGGCAGGTATTGATAGGATGCTCACTTTCTATTATTTATTGCTAGTTTCATGTGTCTATCAGGTTAAACAAATGATGAAAGTAATTAACGCCCAATTCAGAGTGCAATCAATGTTTAGATCAACGATCATGTGCATTTTACAATCAACATTATCGCATTTTGTCTGCATGAAAAGCTTATAGGGAATGCCCAACCACTTCGATCATGCGTTTCCGTTTTACCATAAATTACCAGTGTATTTCTGAATACCGGGGAAAACTTTGACGAAATAAAGATCCTATTAAATAAGTATTATTAAAAAAATCTCCTATTCGGATATACTTTCAGAAGAACATGTGGAATTTAATGTAGACTTGTATTATTCCAATGCGCACTTCCTGGACGCATCGCATAAAGTGATTCAGATTCTTAAAACAGGTTCGAAATAAGTTACACTGAATAATAATATTGAGCCACCCTATGCAATTCAATTTCTGATTGTATTCTTTTTATACATAACGTGCAGTGAAATTGCTCAGTCAGAGCGCGACCACAGGTCTCTAGACGGATTAACAAAATGGTTTTAACTGCATTATCCGTGGGTTAATGCATATGTATACTCACCCGTAGTAATCTCGCTGCCACAGAGAAGTATAGAGCGAGCATACGCCTTCCGAATTGTTCCTTCATTTGAAGGCATCTCGATTCCATTCTCGAAGCAAGTCGATTTATTTCGAGGGGGATCGAGATGGACTTGTGCTTCGAGAGAAAACCGGGAGCAAACCGGGACAACAATCGATAGAGATAAACCGGGATCCTTCGAGACGAGATATTTATCGGTTTTACTCGTTTATCGAGAAACCGTCTCGATCGATTGGACGTGACCCCTAAGTGCTCGTAAACTTTCCCTAACACCTCAACGGACAATGTATACAATGTTCCCAAAACCTCACACTGAAGAGTTTCCATTTTTGCGACAATTTAGCCTGAAAATACTAATTGAATTCAGCAAAATTTACATGGACATACAATGCATGGGCTAAAACAACAATATATCAATATTCCTGAAACTTGCAGTATAGAAGTAAATAGTCTTATTATGTTGTTTTTCCACAGTTTTAAATACCCTATGTCTTTCAAGCCTTTCGGCAGTTCTGTAGTCTTTTTACTGTAAAGGGCACCGACAATCACATTTACACTGGAGGAAGCCTATACGTCACCCATGGAATACCTCTGGCAAAGGTAATCTGTGACAATGACCCTTCTGCTTGTGCATAGACTCGTATTAACAGTGTCCGTAATCCTCAAACCCGGTTTAATCAAAATTCACAGAGTTTCTGGAAACTCAAGTCAATTATCTCAATATTCAATATAGCATCAACAGTTTTCCAGTCTAGATGGCCTAATAGTTATCTCAATGTCGATGTCCAACGCACGTCTGAAAAATCGGATGTTGCTACCAGCTATAGTATCTTCTAGGTACGTATGATTTTTCTACACCAAACACCTCAATGGAGTTGAAGTATTCCCGCTTTATATACTACTTCTGCATAACTCGAATCAGACACTGGTAATCCGCTGGTGGTTCTAGGCCTGTGATTTGTCGCTAAGCTGCACCAACCCTGTTCATCTATCATCATTTGACAACACAGGGTATCTGGAAATAGAGAAAACAGCAATTTATTTGCGACCACGGCGAACACACAGCCGGTTGGCAACAATGTGATATAGCTGGAGCGGTGACGTCAAGCGATTGTCTACCAAAACTTGCACCTAGCGTGATGTGAACACGGACTGACAGTACACAATAAACTGTTTCATATACTCAGTTATCTAAGATCTGTACATTTATATTCACAAATAATGCGATTAAAGAAAAGCATATCTGTCTTGCAATGACCATCTAACAAGATGAACCATAACTGACAAACACAAAGAAAAAGTAATTTTGCTTTGTTTCAAGGAAGGGGGGGTATGTTATCTTCAGTTGCAATGCGATTCATCTGCATATATTTAACCTCACGTTACAATTATGTAACTCCCTACATTTGTATCTAATACCGCTTATGCCGGTGCTATGGGCCGTGTGGTCATATCATCCAAGTTGCCACATGAACAGGTACAAAAATAGCGTACCTGAAATACAACACATATCACGAATCGTTAGATTTTTGGTATGTGCTTTAGAATAGGTTAACCGGAAGACTATACTGTGAAGTCATGTGGCTCTGTCAGTATGTCGGCACCTCTTCCCACTTCCCTTATATGTGTTGTAACGATTGGTACGGGGTTGAATGGAAATGACGTCATGACACCCATGGGCAATCGAGGATTATTATATCAAGATGACATTTTAGGAGTGCGTTGGGGTGTGTTTGGGCAATTGAGATAGGGATCATACGTGGTCTGCTGTGTGTCATATTGAAGCTCTCGTGGTGTGGAATACGACCGCGGTAGTGACGGCATGATACGCATGCGCACTCGGTGAGTAGCATAGAAAGACCCCTAGCCTACGTCTAGACCCCTAGACACTAGCCCCTAGACACCCCCAGGGAGCGACGCGTGGCATGCGGACAAAGGATGTTGGGGTGGACAAGAAGTTTAACCAGGGAAGACTTTGGAGAGATTGTGACGTCGTCGGAGCCGCCATCAGTAGAAGAGAGAACGCACATTTTCGGGCTACGCAAGGGCGTGTTTGAGCGAACTAGGGGCCATACCTTGTCTGAATGTGGTGAGCAATGTATTATATTGAAGCTCTCGTAGGTTGGTGGCTGTCATGATACGCATGCGCACTCAGAGAGTATTAGAGAACGCACACTGATTTCATGTGAGCAGATGAGACATGCCGACCTCTATACTCCACCACATTGGTCTGTAGGGGCAGGTACATGTGTGCGGGGGATAACCGGCTTAGGCTGTAGAGTGCAACTGGTGTGGTGACGTCATGATGTTCATGGTTGCTCCAGACTACGAGAGAAGCGCAATTTTGGCTGCACACTGGCGATATGCCTACCCATTATACGCCTTTAATACACTGACTCATCGGGTGGGGACATGGTTCTATTTAAGCTTTTGCTGGGTATAGAATGAGATATGGACGATATACGCATGAGCACGACGGCAGTAATAGTACATGGACAGATATACACCTGCGTACGCGGGGAGTAGTAGAGAAAGAAGCCGTGTGTCATCGGTAGACATGATCTTGAACGGGTATAAAACAGCCCAACTCTGGGCCCAACCCTCTACTTCACTGTTCTTAAGCCATGGCAGGGACCATCCCTATTCCGTGTTCCTCGCGTGGGGGATGGTCAGTCGTTTGAGAAGATCCCCCATGATTGGTTGGTTACCAGTTTCTGAGTTGGAACGGAAAACACTTTGATCTGTACACGTCAAATCGAATATTGGGTTGATTTTTTAACAAGTTTTTAAAATATATGGACTTGTATTCACTTCAAACCTGGCATAGATGGTTGAGAGAAACTATAAAGGCAAAATCAGAGAATTTGAAATAATATTGAAAGCTTGGTAAAAAGGTTATTTAATTCCATTAGGCAGAATTATTGTTTTAAAAACTTCGAAATTGAATCACTTATTTTCTTTTAACAAACCCTCCGGGTACAGTAATAGATGAATTGCAGAAAAAAAAATTGAGTTCATATGGGATTCGAAACCCGACAAAATTGTCAAAAAACAGTAAGAAAAATAATTAAGGACGGTAGCATGAAGGTACCGGACAGTAACTCTACTATTCGGGCACAGGGGATATCGTAGATTAGGCGTCTGCAAAAAGGCGATCCCAAATGGGAAGAAATAATGAAGAAAAAAAATTCGTCATGACTCGGTTGAATATAGTGGAGATCGGCCCTATCTCATTCAGAAATCTTGTAGTTCCATTAATAGAAAATGATTTTTGGAAAGATGTGTTATCAGCATAATATAATGTAGTCCTCGTAATATCCATCCTCTCAGTAGCCATCTAGCCATAATGTGGTCCTCGTGTTACCCATCCTCTCAGTAGCCATCTTGCTATAATGTGATCCTCGTGATACCCATCCTCTCAGTAGCCATCTCGCTATAATGTGGTCCTCGTAATACCCATCCCCTCAGTAGCAATCTCACTATAATGTGGTCTTCGTAATACCCATCCTCTCAGTAGCCATCTTGCTATAATGTCGTCCTCGTGATACCCATCCTCTCAGTAGCCATCTTGCTATAATGTGGTCCTCGTGATACCCATCCTCTCAGTAGTCACCTTGCTATAATGTGGTCCTCGTGATACCTATTCTCTCAGTAGCCATCTTGCTATAATGTGGTCCTCGTAATACCCATCATCTCAGTAGCCATCTAGCCATAATGTGGTCCTGGTGATACCCATCCTCTCAGTAGCCATCTCGCTATAATGTGGTCCTCGTAATACCCATCATCTCAGTAGTCATCTCGCTATAATGTGGACCTCGTAATACCCATCCCCTCAGCAGCAATCTCACTATAATGTGGTCTTCGTAATACTCATCCTCTCAGTAGCCATCTTGCTATAATGTCGTCCTCGTGATACCCATCCTCTCAGTAGCCATCTTGCTATAATGTTGTCCTCGTGATACCCATCCTCTCAGTAGCCATCTCGCTATAATGTGGTCCTCGTGATACCCATCCTCTCAGTAGCCATCTTGCTATAATGTCGTCCTCGTGATACCCATCCTCTCAGTAGCCATCTTGCTATAATGTCGTCCTCGTAATACCCATCCTCTCAGAAGCCATCTTGCTATAATGTGGTCCTCGTGATACCCATCCTCTCAGTAGCCATCTTGCTATAATGTGGTCCTCGTGGTACACCTCCTCTCAGTAGCCATCTTGCTATAATGTGGTCCTCGTGATACACATCCTCTCAGTAGCCATCTTGCTATAATGTCGTCCTCGTAATACCCATCCTCTCAGTAGCCACCTTGCTATAATGTGATCCTCGTGATACCCATCCTCTCAGTAGCCATCTTGCTATAATGTGGTCCTCGTAATACCCATCCTCTCAGTAGCCATCTTGCTATAATGTGGTCCTCGTGATACCCATCCTCTCAGCAGCCATCTTGCTATAATGTGGTCCTCGTAATACCCATCATCCCACTAGCCATATCGCTATAATGTGGTCTTCGTAATACCCATCCCCTCGGTAGCCATCTTGCTATAATGTGGTCCTCGTGATACACATCCTCTCAGTAGTCATCTTGCTATAATGTGGTCCTCGTGATACCCATCCTCTCAGTAGCCATCTTGCTATAATGTGGTCCTCGTGATACACATCCTCTCACTAGCCATCTTGCTATAATGTGGTCCTCGTGATACACATCCTCTCAGTAGCCATCTTGCAATAATGTGGTCCTCGTAATACCCATCCTCTCAGTAGTCATCTTGCTATAATGTGGTCCTCGTGATACCCATCCTCTCAGTAGCCATCTTGCTATAATGTGGTCCTCGTGATACACATCCTCTCAGTAGCCATCTTGCTATAATGTGGTCCTCGTAATACCCATCCTCTCAGTAGTCATCTTGCTATAATGTGGTCCTCGTGATACCCATCCTCTCAGTAGCCATCTCGCTATAATGTGGTCCCCGTAATACCCATCCTCTCAGTAGCCATCTTGCTATAATGTGGTGCTGGTAATACCCATCCTCTCAGTAGCCATCTCGCTATAATGTGGTCCTCCTGATACCCATCCTCTCAGTAGCCATCTTGCTATAATGTGGTCCTTGCAATTCCCATCCTCTCAGTAGCCATCCAGCCATAATGCCCCCCTGGTAATGTTCATTATCTCAGGGACCATCTCTGTATAATATTATGGACGTCATAGTGACTATTACATAATTATGACGTCGTCCTATACAGTCGAGACTCAGTTGATAAAACAGCTATCATGGACTTTTAAATGCAGAGACTTACAAAGTTATTTCAGGCGTGATATATTATCAGTATCACGGAGAAATGATAGTCACATTGTAGAGTCCAGTTTGTTATACTGGTTACAAGAAGGAAACTTTATGCAAAGCTAAGTACTGATTTTTGAAGAACTCAATAGCAGACGACTAATTAAAATGGACAGATTTTTTTTACCTGGTGGGATTCGAGCGGTACTCTGCAAACAGTGAATAATAAAAATCGTGTCTGCAGTGGTATATACTACAGCGCAGGCACACAGCAAAAGGATAGGTCTGCAACGAAGGGAGACTCGAGTGAACGTTTCCTTAAACTTATGTATATCGCATTTGTGTAATGCAATTTTGTTTGACCAAGAAATACTACAATAGAAATAAGAGAACACAAATTGATCCAATTCTACAGACAGCAGAACTGATTTGCGGTAGATTTAAAGTTTGATAAATGTATATAATGAAATGTAAATTGCTTGAAATGTTCAAACTTTGAACCGCTTTCTCTTCAGACTATATCTTCGTGGAAGAGTGTAGTTTAATTGATGGAATAGTACCAGTAAGTTACTGTAAAATATGCAACAAATATTACATTACATTAAATATTGTACAAATATTTATCACACATGGTACATCAAGTTTCTGTAAAACTTACAGGAAATCTTACAATATTGCTATCAAATCCTATATAGTTTATTTAATCAGTATCAGCTTAACCTTCCATTGTGGGGGGGGGGGGAGAAAACACACATTTAAGATTCCACTCCTGTCACAGGTCAATATAAAAATGGGACATAATGCTTAATAACAGCAGATTCTGGAGTTTCAGATCTATGATTTGTTTATTTCAAGATATTTTCCATGCTGACAACAAAAATGTTACAACAACAAAACGTTACAGGTCCGACTCCCTACCGAGACGATTAGTTTGCGCCTGATTTACTTGAAGAATTTGATCCTAAGGATTCGCTATCTTGGCATTAGTTTGCTATAACTTGGTGTTACTATTCAAAAAGTTTCAATAACTTTAATTACAAATCACATCATGCTGAACCTTCACATATAATTCCGATTAAGTAGATGTAAATCCGATTCAAATCTGATGAATAATGAATGAAAATGACTTTAAAACCTTTCTGAACTTTGTCACCTATTAATCTGTCCATCAGTCTTCCTCGTTCAAATCTTGTAGAAGAATCCTAAATGTGTCCAGCCTTGAACATTTTGACGACCTTTCGATGCCCATGAATACTAGTTGAAAATACAACAATGGTCAAGGAGATATGAGGAACTATGAAATTAAAAGATATTGATTTGAGGGTAATATGAGATATAAACAGGAGTGTTAAATTAACATTTCTTTTTTTCCGGCATCATTGTTATAAGAGATGCATAAATATGGTACCGATCTGTGAGTCAATCCATATCCTACCTCGACATCACAGCAAACAGGACCAGGTATAGAAAGTAAGTTATTTATTTTTACAATGCCCTTATCTTTCGGTCAAGAAATAGATGACGAAAGCATATTTTTTGTCCATAGTTGCCGCATTCTGTAAGTTTGTGTTACAGCGGCCATGGCAGAATACCCTTTATGGGTTAAACACTTTTTCTTCACTGTCATCACGTTGCAGAGCACGGATGAATTGACATTACGTTATTTCCTTGATCACCTATAATCTGTAGATGTCGTCGGTATTGGGTTTGGGTAGCAAAGATGATATACATGCTACCTTTTAGGTAGATTTATTAATCTAAAAGGGCAACCAAACTGCCAGCCAGACATTATACATAACCTTGTGGGGCATCACCTTCTCTATGCTAACTTTGTGGCAACGTTGTTTGCTTAGAATTGGAATTCCGCATTCCCGGGATGAGCCCGAGCCCTTTCTGCCATTTTCGCGAAACCACAGATTATTTTCTAATTTTGAATCTTCCATGGAAGATATACATTGTGAAATAATTCGACGAATTCTCTGAAATGCACGAAAGTTCTGGACAGGAATCCCAGAAATTAACATTGTCCTTCGCCAGTCCTCCGCTGAGACGCGCGCTACATGCAGCTGATGTGTTCATATCGAAAGCAGTCATGGTGAAGAGCTTCTGACTATTTGACTATATGTGACAAGTATTTTACTTTATTCTATAGTATAGTAGACTCATTGTAAGTACCGATGTAATTATAAAATGAAAGAATGCCCCTTAGGTCTAATTGTCCAGCTGTTGTCCCATAACCTAGGTAGAATATTTTCCTGGAAAGCTTGCCGATAGTAGAAAGACAATTCTTTCTGGGACATTTTCTTCAATCCGGTATTCGGTAAACTTTACAGGTAGGATGAACAAGGTTTTCGCCGTACTGGTTGTGTTTTTTGCCGTCATAATAGTGGATACCGACGCAGGGAGATGGACACGCGGACTAAGAAGGTTCTGGAATCGGGTAAAGAAGCCCGTCTGCAACTACGCCTGTAGATACACTTGTAGACAAATCCCTGGGGCAGCACCCATCTGTGGGATGGGCTGTGGACGTATCTGTAATGGCCGTAAGAGGAGGGATACTACAGACGTAAGTATTTTGAATCCGCATCGCTTGTGACTTCGACGTTGATCAACAGAATCACCACAGGTGGCCGGGAAAAAAGTATGATTTGGGAGGGAAGTAGTGGGGGGGAAGGGGGGGGGGTAATGAGGGGAGTGGGAGGGAGAATCTACCTAACCGCTACTATAGTAAATATTTTAAGATATATATTGTACGGAGGCCTCACATCAGATAGTCACAATCGGACATGGGTAGTCACTCCATGGTCTGCCTCTCTCATTCCTCGAGGGGCTTGTCCCGGGTCCCTCAAGCGTAACAGTATCCATCAACGAATAGGCATAAGATGCAGTTGTACCTTGCAAACAGGGGATAATAAGCTTCGCGCCTTGGCTGGTATATCAGCGAAGGTACGTATCATGTGGATACGGTCTGCAACGTAGGGTATACTGATGACGCAGTTGGCTATCTCTGTCTTGCGAGAAACTAGCCTATATGTTTACGAGGGCTGAAGGACTGATCTGGTTGGCCAGCACAAGGGCGTCGCTACCCCGCTTTTTGCCCGTAGATTGGAAATACGAAATTTTGTAAGATATCAAACCCCAGTTTAGCAACACAATACTCTAAAATACAGGAAATAAAGCGTAAAAATTTAAAATTTTCTAGGTAGCCCCTGGAACCTCGCCTGTTGGGTTCTAATAGTCGACCCCCCTATGAACTTTCGCTAGATCCGCCCTTCGAAATTTAAAACATTCGCCCCCCCCCCCTTTGAAATCCTAGTGACGCCCCTGAGCATTTGCTATTATGGAAAATATGACATAGCCATCTTTGTCTTGTTCTGAAGGAGACGTTGTGAGCAGTGTATTGCCACGATCAGAGCCACGTCGCAGACGGTTGCTCGTCTGAGTAACTGGGGGACAGGTCACAAAAGGTTAACAATGGGAAATACGGGGAAATCGCCATAAGTATTAAAGTAGGCGTTCCCTCGCTCTGATTTTCAAATTTTGTTTGCAAATTTGTAATATCTTTGATACCCTAAAGATTTGGGATTTTTTCACACATGGAATGAATTTCCTGGCCGAAAAACATCAAAAGACAAAAGGTTTTAACCGCCAATAAATTCCGGTTGGTTAACGTCGACTTATTATTTTTTCTTAGCCCATGCCGCTTAGGATCCACCCTAGAGAATATGCTCCTTCCCATCTGCATTCTAAGGGGCCTTGTTTAGTTCCATATCCAGTACCATATTTCGAGATCGAAGAGCCCGTAACGCGACATTAATTGTACTTCCAAGGGAAGCCACGGAGAAACGCTGTTGGTCATCTTTAGCGAGGGTAGAGTCTTCACAAGCAGTAATATATGCCTAAGTTTTCATTTCAACTAAACTAATACGTGCTTTGGACGATCTCGGTCAGGTTTTGCTTTTAGTTCCACCCATTCCTCATAAGCAATCGCCACATAATATCGATACGGAAAGGAACACTTGTGTTTATATTTCTTTTTACTGTATCAGTTATTCGGCTCGTGCGAGTGTCAAGAATCCACGCATACACAACAATTTTATAGTGGTGTTTTTTAGGATACGTCACTCATAATTACCCCCCCCCCCCCCCTTCCCCATCACCACTACACTCACTTACCCAAAAAATACACATGAATACATACATGTACCTAGAGTCATAAACCGGTGTCCAGGATCTGGACTTGTTTAGTTATGCCTGACGAATTTTGGTGCAGACAGTGTCGTGTAAACCAGAAACTTTGATTGTAGACGCAGCAATTCTTTATGGATGACGGTTGAATATTGAGTGTTAAACATGACGCTTGTACTTTAAATTCTCTATATCAAACTCTTAATGCTTTTGTTACCAGGGTGTTGTTGTTGTTGTGTTTCGTAATGGCAAAGTCATGAACATTATTCCTCAGCAGACGCTTAATCACTAGAGATTGTACTCCGAAACATCATCTAAGTTAATAAACGTAATGTATCAAACACTTTCTGCAACTAATGACTTGTCTAAATTCTACACGTGCAAGATATATTGACAAAACCTTGAGTTACCTCTCTAAAGCAACTACATGTACATGTAGTAATGTATATATGTTGGGGGAGGGGGCGCAAGCTATAGCAAACAGGAAAGCGGTCCTCCTGTGCATGTATATGTGTGTTACAGTCAACACAGGCTGCTAGTTGTATACAGGACCCTTCAGTTAATTGATGGAATTGAATGGAAGTGGCCAAACTGGGAGCCCACTATCCTCTTCAATGGACTAAAAATATTTCAAGACAAGACTGATAAAGGTCATTATATGGATATATGGGTTACAAGTCAGGTGTCTCTTTCAAGAGCACATTCATATATGCTCATACCTAAGGTTCTTGTGCAATGAATTATGAAGTTATAACATTCCAGAAAATATATAATCATATTTCACACGATATTACGCATATTATTATTTAATACATAATAGAAGTGTTTCATTTTAATAGTTTCTTTTCTGAACGGGGCATTCATTATCTAGTTTCTCTGCAAGATGCTTAGAACCCTTACATATCAGAACTACCAAGTTAGTTAACCGTCTGTTTTGAACTTTTGTCAAAGAATCTTGCATATTCATTAAGTCTATGAACCTTTTCTCTGTAAATTGGTTGATATATTTCTTAACATATATTGCGGAGTAAAATCTCCTTCAGGAATTAAGCGCCTAATGGCGAATAATGTCCAAAACTGCAATTCTGAGTCATTTTTTAAAAAAACAGTAGGGTAACAAAGGTCTTAAAATGGATAAGAATGCTAGTTACGACCATGAGCATATTATCCCGCTAGAGCCAAGGATTGATGTACTAATTAGAGTTACAATTATGATTATTTTCCCGACATATTTACCCTTTCAGTTGTCAGACGACAACACTGTGATTCCTCTTCCTCATGAATTTTCCGATTACGATTTCAACGAAAAGGATGGCTTCATCACATTGAAGGAGATTGCCGAGTTCCTGAACGTGGACCCAGCTAACGTGAAAGAGGCATTCGACCTGGCCGACACCAATGGTATGTGAAGCATTCTACAGAAAACCGCTCTTTATATATATATTCATATTTGGTGTGAAGTATCATGATTTATAGGTTAAAATACAAAAAAAATCCCTATTATATCGACTCTGGAAGCTGCACTGGTCATGAAGTTCCTGTATCGTATAGTCTGAGACAACATGTACATTCTGACGATGTTCAATACAGATCGTCTCTTCACGTGTACAAAGTACAAAACCACGCCACAATTCAATGATCATTTAAGAACGCGAACTTCGAGAGAGACAAGCACTTTCCAATCGTCCGGGCTGGTCACGTGGTCATCGTAGTACGTTGATATGTGCCCGGGATAGAAAATGGGGACGCCAGTGTAACAATGTTACGGGAATAAATCGGGACATCCTTAACACGCGAAACCATGTACATGAAGAAGTTAGCAATGCAATTATCCCATAAGAAAACAACCAAACATTCAATGTGGGTTAATCGTCACGTGATTCGCGAAAGTGACGTCATTCACTGTCGTTTAACCCAAAGCGGTACCCTACATACACATTTGCGCAATTATATTCCGATACTTGTTGAGTTGAAAACGATTTTGGCGAATTAAACCCGGCTCTTAACGACCAGGTTCGATCTCAACAGGGAACAGCATTTGTAGTTATAATATTTGTGCTTGAGCAGCAATCTGGTATCTTGAAAGTAATGGAGTTTGATAGGAACAACACAAACTCCGAACAGCGCAGGTCAGCTGAACGACTATCGTCTGGCTACAATCACTACCCGCAGTCGAATGCTCTAGCACAGACCCGAAGACCAGAGCGCACGTAGGTTTGTTACGATGGGACTAATCACGCACATATGCAGCTCCCTACGCAAATAGATTCGTTGAGAACGGCGAGAAAATCCAAGAATCTAACTTCTTTTTCGGTGTAAGCTATTTATTAAATACTTTTGGGATATATTTGGTTGATGAAACAAAGGCTCTTGGAGGAAAGAAGGAAGGTATATATTGCGGAGTAATCTTAACGCTGAGAGCGTGTTAACGATATTTTCAATTGCGGGCAGTGCTTGTAGCCAGACAATAGTCGTTCAGCTGACATGCGCTGTTCGTGGTTTGGGAACAACATTGCATCACGGGAGAGCTTCCAGTCTAAAGCACTTTTCAAAAATAAATTCCGTAATTTCATCGGCCATTGAATACAATTGGAAGAGCTTGCAGCGAAGCAGAGAGTTTCTGTGAAGATCCATTCGATATGAAATATTAGTTGACTTTCTAATTGACATTGATATATTAAAGCAAAGTTCACTTTGCTTTCGTTATACAGGGGATGGCAAGATAAGCCCAGATGAGTTTCAAACGGCACCATGGTATTTTGATAACGGTAAGATACCTACAATTTACATGAAGCTAATAAAGCAGTACATCACCGGTACTGACTGTGATTTCCTCCCAGTCGCTGTCTTTTTTTATAGCTTCCTTTGTTGTATTCCCTTAAACGAAATAAGCTACTCTGGGTGTCAACTCTCAGGTAACTGATTAATGTGTTATCAATTCCCCTCATGTAGCTTATAAGATCCCGTCCATCAATGATAATATCGCTTCAAGCTCTCTTGAAGATCGGATATTTTTTCGATGGCTCATTCGAATTCACGCCACTATGATCGATTCAGATTTCCCAAAATGGACTCATGCATAAAACATCATATAAGCTAGATTCATAGTTGGTTCTAGAAGCTGTACCACCAAGCTTCTTTCAACCCTGTTAACGAGGGCCCTTTCAGGAGGTAAAAGCATTTTGCGACACTATTTCTAAACATGGCAGTGTGACTAACGTCACAGGACCTACGAAGTAGGGTAGGCATTAGGACTCCGACGCGCACTGAGCTGTTGGAAATCCCCCCGCCTCAAGTTGAAATCCTGCCTATATTAAGATGGGCACGGCCCAAGTCAGAATCACCAGTGATTTTCATCAAAAATCACCAGAAACGTTCAGCAAAAGTAGGGCAGCCCAGAACTTGCTGGTAACAGTCCCCTAATGCACCTTCATGCAAAAAAAATCAAGATTCTAATGTCAACGGTTCTCCTTATTTTGCGGACGAAAGGTCTCGGATGGACTGACTCACTACCGGAAAATTTGCAGATGGTAGCCTACTTCGTAGGAAAATAGAGTGGACATTTTGGAGTAGACATGAACCATCCTTGGTTCGAATGGATCGTGTGGGGTTTCATATTAAAGTGCTCTTGGGGGAGAGTCTGGCTGGGGTGATTTGTATTGGAATTGACGTCAATCTGTGCGTGGGCAGTCGTGGAATAGTAGAAAAAGGGGTTGGGTGGACTTTTTTGGGTACAGATGGGCTGCATTTGGTCCAAATGAGTCGTGTGGTGTGCCATATTGAAGATCTCGTGGTCGAGTCCGACTGATGTGGTTTGTAGTGGAAATGCCGCCAATCTGCGCCTCCGCAGTCGGGGAGTATCAGTAAAAGCGCATTTCAATTTAGGTTTTTGGGGTAGAGAAGGACTATTCGCGGCCCGAATGGATCGTGCAGGGTCTCATATTTAAGCGATCGTGGTGTCCGACTGGGGTGGTTTGTAGTGGAAGAGACATCAGTCTGCGCATGCGCAGTCGTGGAGTTCTAGAACAAGACCATTTGAGTGGATCTTTTTGGGATAGAGATCTTCGGTCCAAATGGGCCGTGTTGGTTGTCATATTGAAGGGCCCCGAATGGGGTGGTGTAGTCTAAGCAGTCTGTACCGGCAGTCTGAGCGTGCGCTGTCGGGAAGTAATAGAAAAGGGTCATTTTGGGTTGGGAGTTTCGGTGTAGTTGTAGGCCATACAGTGTCGCAACGGGCCATGTTTGATGGGAAGCGCTCATTAGGTAGAAGGTACAGCGTTCTGAGCCAGTGCTAACTTTCCACTGAAGAGGAGCCCAGAAACGTACAGCCGCGACACCCATGATTCACCACCTGCCCAACGCAACGATCCCAGTGCAAGCCCCCTATACCCACAGTCGAGGACTCCCTGGATGGCACGCCGGATCCAGACGATACCGTCACACGCCTGACGACTTCTCGAGTCACGAGCATTTTCTGGAAGATGCACTGGATGTCCCTAGTGATCACTTGCCCATTCAGAGAGGGACATCTACCGGCATCACTGGTCTACGATTCGACGAGGTTTCTACCGTCATTCCCCTGCTCAAGATAACTACAATTTACGACTGTACGGCCTCGCCCGTCTACACAGCTCGGTGATAGCCATCTTCAATGATTCAAGCCACAGTCTTAAGTTAAATCCCGCTTTTGGATACATCTTATGCCATAATATGACGGGTCTACTGTAGTAGTAGTGTTTACTGATTTAAAGTCTCATTGCCCTCTTTGCACTTAAACTTGAGGGGTAACTCGTGATTTCCCTAAAGAATCCGACGGGGGGCGCCACCAGCTCAAGAGAGCTCCGCAAAAGGGAGGTAACTCTTGATGCACTTTTGTGGTTTTTGGCAAATGCCGGGTTATCTTCCCTGATTCGAATATTTGCATATTAAATCTATACGAGAAAATGCCTGTATGGGGTATGGATGATCCGATGGGGTCGTTTGAGGTATCATTGTGAAGCTTATGTGAGGGGGCATCTGATGGGTTGGGTGTGGGGTTGAAATAGCGTCATTCTGCGCATGCGCGGTGGCCAAAGGGTATGGAAACAGACGTTTTGGAGCTAGGGGAGCCAATAATGGTCCGATGGTGTCGAGTGAGGTATCAACGTGAAGCATTCGTGAAGGGGCATCTGATGGGCTGGGTGTGGGTTGAAATAGCGTCATTCTGCGCATGCGCGGTGGACCAAGTGTATGGAAATAGACGTTTTGGGGTCTAGGGCAGCCACTAATGGTCCGATGGAGTCGTATGAGGTATCAATGTGAAGACTATGTGAGGGGGCATCCGACGGGTGGGTGTGGGGTTGGAATATCGGCATTCTGCGCATGCGCAGTAGACCAAGGGTATGGAAATAGACATTTTGGGATCAAGGGGAGCCACTAATGGTCCGATGGAGTCGTATGAGGTATCAATGTGAAGCTTATGTGAGGGGGCATCTGATTGGACTAGTGGCTCGGGCGTTGTCACCATTCTGCGCATGCGCAGACAGGGGATTGTGGAAAAAAGGGTATGAAAATAGACGTTTTGGGATCTAGGGGAGCCCCTAATTGGATGGAGTCGAGTGAGGTATCAATGTGAAGCACACATGAGGGGGCATCCATCTGGACTAGTGTCTCTGCCGTGTTCAACATTCAGGGAATTGTGGGAAAAGGGTATGGAAATAGACGTTTTGGGGTTTAGGTGGGCCACTAGTCGTCCGATGGTGTCGTATGAGGTATAAATGTCAAGCAGTCGTAAAGGAGCATCCGCCTGGATTAGTATGACGTGGAACTGACGTCATTCTGCGCATGCGCGGTAGACAAAATGTATGGAAATAGACGTTTTGGGGTCTAGGTGGGCCACTAATGGGCAAATGGAGTTGAGTGAGGTATCAATGTAAGTCTATGTGAGGGAGCATCCGCCTGGTCTAGTCTGTCGTCCGTGTTGAACATTCTGCGCATGCGCAGACAGAGAATTGTGGGAAAAGGGTATGGAAATAGACGCTTTGGGTTCAGGTGGGCCACTCGTGGTCCTATGGAGTCGTATGAGGTATCGTTGTGAAGCATTCGTGAAGGAGCATCCGCCTGGAAAAGTGTGTTGGTCGTGTTCAACATTTGCGCACGCGCAGACAGGGAATTGTGGGAAAAGTGCTTCGGAAGGAACGTTTTGGGGTTTAGGTGGGCCACTATTGGTCCGATGGAGTCAAGTGAGGTATCAATGTGAAGCACACGTGAGGGAGCATCCGACTGGATGGATGTGGGGTGTAGGAATATCGTCATTCTGCGCATGCGCAGGCAGGCCGTAGTATGCAAATAGACATTTTGTGGCCGATATGGACCACTAGTGGTCCAAGTGGGTCGTGGGAGGTGTCAAAGTGAAGCTTGTGTGGGGTAGAGTCAGAATGGCGTGTTTTTTTTATTGCAAGTCGCGTCAATCTGCGCATGCGCAGTTGGGTGTAGTAAGTAAAGTGGTCATTTTCAGGGTGCGTCGGGGTGTGTTTGTGGTAGAGAGGACCCATTCTTAGTCCGAATGGGTCGTGGGATGTGTCATTTTGTTGCTCTCGGGGTGTAGACCCCGATTTGTGGGCTGTCCACGTCATCTGTGACGTCATCGGTGACGTCACAGTAGGAGTAGTAGCGAAAGTGGGCATTTTGAGGGAGTGAAGGAAGATGTTTAGGGTAGAGAGGGACCATCCTTGGTCCTAATATGTCGTGTGGGGTGTCATCTTGTAGTTCTCTACATGTAGAGGCAAGTACACACTTGGTGGTCACATCGTGCATGAATACTACATATGACTTGATACCGTGAACTATAACTGTAAAGTCAGGATGGCCGAGTGGTCTAAGGCGCCAGTCCTAAGTAGGTTCTCTGACAGAACGTACACGTGCACCTCATCAATCCATATGTATTGGTTGACTGATGAGGGACACATGTTCATTCCTATATTTACAGACACCACCACCAATACAACCATCGGGCGTTGACGGGCGTCAACGCCCGATGGTGGTGGTAGCTCCCGTGTGGCAGAGCTCTTGGATCGGAGCTCTTGGAGCTCAGAGCTTGTGGAGCTCAGAGCTCGGAAATGACGTCGTCGCATGCATGCGCGCGTACCTGTGCTGCACCCTGCACCCTGGTGTACCGAATGCGTCGTGGGAAGTGTCATCTTGCAGTTCTCGGGGTGTAGACTCCATTTGAGGGATGTCCAAAGCATCTGTGACGTCATCGGTGACGTCATCAGTACGAGTAGTAGCGAAAGAACATGTTTTATAATTGGCTCAGTGCCAATTTTTCCCCACGATTTGCGGGATGTCCACAGCATCTGTGACGTCATCGGTGACGTCATCAGTACGAGTAGTAGCGAAAGTGGGCATTTTGGGGCAGTGAAGGAAGGTATTTGACGTAGAGATGGACTATCCATATCTGTCATGCATTATACCATATCTTTGCTGTATTATATCATATCTGTCTCGCATCATACAAATCTGTGCTGTATTATACCATATCTGTCCTGTGTTATACAATATCTGTCCTGTATTATACCAAATCTGTCCTGTATTGTGTCATATTTGTCCTGTATTATACAATATATGTTCTGTATTATACCAATTCTGTGCTGTATTATACAGTATCTGTCCTGTATTATATCAAATCTGTGCTGTATTATACCATATCTGTCCTGTATTGTATCAAATATTGTCTGTATTATACAATATATATTCTGTATTATAGAACCGCATAGCAGTTGTCATGAATAACAACAAGTTCAGCAATGTTCATACAGTTTATTATCCCCAATGTTACATCATACCTAGGCTGGGGGAGCCGCCCTAGGTATGTTTAGTATGTTCATAACAAAACAAATTGAAATATCAAACACCATGTTTTATTATTTAACGCACCGTCACATTAGATACAAGTGTTTACTGAGCTCAAGTCAACGACCAGCATGTAGACATATTGAGTCTGTACGGCATGTTATGGTATTCATCAGTGCACGGGTGACGCGTTCAACCGATGGGTTGGTCGGTCAGCTTGGTCACGGAAAACGTAACATTGGTGACCCTCTTCACTATCCACTTGGTGTTGGGGCGTTGTTTTTGGGCCCATTCCAAGGCATCCACGGTGTCCAGTTTCTCCAGCATCGTCTCTAGCGACGCCCGGTTAATGATGGTAAACGGTTGGTCAAATACCCGGATGTTACTGCTCGGGTAAAAGTATCGGACTTGATCTGTCTCCTTATGCTGCAGCACATAACCAAACGCCAGATTTAATTTGAAGGACGTAGCTTGGTCATTGAAGATGGCTTCCACGTAGCTGCATAGGAAATTGCAGATATCTTGAATAGGGCGATGACGGTGGAAACAGTGCCGTATCATGGTCCAATGGCGCCGATAGATGTCACTCACTGGATGAGCATCCACTGCATCTTCCAAAAAATGTTCGATGTTGTTAGGCGTATGACTCGAAACTGTAATCCTGGGGTCCGGCTGGATATCCAGGCCCTCCTGGACTGTGGGTATAGGCGGGCTCTTCGTCATCGCATCACCAGTGGCGTTCGTCTCCCCGGGTTCATCTTCATTGGGTCTGAACTTCCGCGGCTCCTCTTTAGTGGAAAGTTGTCGCCCAAACCGTAGAGACGGGGCATGAATCAAACGTTGGTGCTGTCTTAACCGACTGGGTCGTTTGAAGAGTCGACCACAATCGTTACATTGTACCGTCGCACCCTCGTGGATTGCCCTCTCATGGCGCAGTAAATTATCCTCCTGATTGAATGGCCGTGCGCAGATTATACAAGTATACCGTGCGTCGTTGTGGGTGGAGGCCTCGTGACGTCGTAAATCTTCTAGACGAGTAAACTGCTTCTGGCAAGTTGTGCAAGTAAACATCTTGGTGGTTGACAGAGTGTCTGATGAAACGGCCAGGCCGCTTCCCTTTTATAGTACGCTAGCTGGTGATCTATTTTTAGCACACTCAGTTGAACTACCCCAAGTCGAGGACCAGACATATAGAGTATGTACTGCATGTTATGGTATTCATCAGTGCATGGGTGACACATTCAACCGATGGGGGTGGTCGGTCAGCTTGGTAACGAAAAACGTGACATTGGTCACCCTCTCTACGACCCATTGTGTGTTGGGGCGTTGTTGATGGACCCATTCCAAGGCATCCACGGTGTCCAGTTTCTCCAGCATTGCCTCTAGCGACGCCCTGTTAATGATGGTAAACGGTTGGCCAAATACCCGGATGTTACTGCTCGGGGGAAAATATCGGGCTTGGTCTGTGCCCTTATGCTGCAGCACATAACCAAACGCCAGATTCAACTTGAAGGCCGTAGTTTGGTCGTTGAAGATGGCTTCCACGTAGCTGCGTAGGCGGGCGAGCTTGGTCAGTCGGAAATTGTAGATATCTTGAATTGGGCGATGACGGTAGAAACAGTGCCGGATCATGGGCCAATGGCGCCGATAGATGTCACTCACTGGATGGTGTTCGTGTAACAGATCGTTAGGAACATTTATGGGTTCGTCCACGAAGTGTACTTTGCTCTCCTCGTCGTACAAAATCTGGCCCAATGTCTTGTCGTCGGAATTTGACTATTGAATTAGGGCGACATCATCATCAACCCTCGTGCGATGGGTGGGAGTTCCCGCTGTCTCGATACTGGTGCCTACGGACTCTTCTACCTGCAAACGTGGCTGCAGAACAGGGTGTCGTGTGCGTTGATGTCGCAGCAACTGACTGGTCAGTTTGAAAAGCCGACCGCATTCTTCGCATGGACGCTTGGGTACTTCATGGCGTGCACGTGTGTGGCGCTGAAACGACAGTGTACATATCGTACAGCTATGCCGGGCGGTTCCTTCGTGCTTGGTAGCCTCATGGCGGCGCAAGTCGTGCAGACGAGTGAATGATTTCGAGCACGTAGTACAAGTGAACATCTTGGTGGTTGACAGAGTGTCTGATGAAACGGCCAGGCCGCTTCCATTTTATAGCACGCTATGCCCGTTAGATGCATTCTCAGCTGCTCTTGTCCAATCAGAAGTCGCCATTTCAGGAAGTTCTATCTTCGACCATGTTCGCTCTGAACCGTTTGTTCTAATCGTTATCGGGAAGGTCAGGATTCCGTTGAGGCAACATATCCTCAGATACTTGTTTGCGCATTCTGAGTATCTATCAGTGCATGGGTGAATATATTCAGGGGACTCCGGAGCTCGGAGCCCTGGAGCTCGGAGAGGCTCACACAACATCTTTGAGGCGTCCCCAACGCCCGCCTTAACGCATGGACGCACTAACGACGGTGAGTGAGTGAGTGAGTGGGTGAGTGAGTGAGTCTTCCGGTTCTGGTCACGTGACAGTAAACATCGAAAAACCCGGATGTAAGATGAGGACCCGGATGTGAGATGAGGACCCGGATGTAAAACCACAGTACCCAGGAAAGTGACCTTTGACTCTGCGCTACTCGGAAGTGACGTCATCGTACGCAAGCACACACACACACACATACCCGGTGCACCCTGTACCCTATAGCTCGTAGAGCATAGGGTAAACCAGGGTGTGGGTGCACCGGGTATATGTGTGTGCTTGCGTACGATGACGTCACTTCCGAGTGGCGCAGAGTCAAAGGTCACTTTCCTGGGTACTGTGGTTTTACATCCGGATCCTCATTTCACATCCGGGTCCTCATCTTACATCCGGGGTTTTCGATGTTTACTGTCACGTGACCAGAACCGGAAGACTCACTCACTCACCCACTCACTCACTCACTCGCCGTCGTTAGTGCGTCCATGCGTTAAGGCGGGCGTTGGGGACGCCTCAAAGATGTTGTGTGAGCCTCTCCGAGCTCCAGAGCTCCGAGCTCCGGAGTCCCCTGAATATATTCACCCATGCACTGATAGATACTCAGAATGCGCAAACAAGTATCTGAGGATATGTTGCCTCAACGGAATCCTGACCTTCCCGATAACGATTAGAACAAACGGTTCAGAGCGAACATGGTCGAAGATAGAACTTCCTGAAATGGCGACTTCTGATTGGACAAGAGCAGCTGAGAATGCATCTAACGGACATAGCGTGCTATAAAAGGGAAGCGATCTGGCCGTTTCATCAGACACTCTGTCAACCACCAAGATGTTCACTTATACTACGTGCTCGAAATCATTCACTCTGCACGACTTGCGCCGCCATGAGGCTACCAAGCACGAAGGAACCGCCCGGCATAGCTGTACGATATGTACACTGTCGTTTCAGCGCCCGGATCATTTACAGCGCCACACACGTGCACGCCATGAAGTAACCAAGCGTCCATGCGAGAATGCGGTCGGCCTTAACGCATGGACGCACTAACGACGGTGAGTGAGTGAGTGAGTGGGTGAGTGAGTGAGTCTTCCGGTTCTGGTCATAGCGTGCTATAAAAGGGAAGCGGCCTGGCCGTTTCATCAGACACTCTGTCAACCACCAAGATGTTCACTTGTACTACGTGCTCGAAATCATTCACTCTGCACGACTTGCGCCGCCATGAGGCTACCAAGCACGAAGGAACCGCCCGGCATAGCTGTTCGATATGTACACTGTCGTTTCAGCGCCCAGATCATTTACAGCGCCACACACGTGCACGCCATGAAGTACCCAAGCGTCCATGCGAAGAATGCGGTCGGCTTTTCAAACTGACCAGTCAGTTGCTGCGACATCAACGCACACGACACCCTGTTCTGCAGCCACGTTTGCAGGTAGAAGAGTCCGTAGGCACCAGTATCGAGACAGCGGGAACTCCCACCCATCGCACGACGGTTGATGATGATGTCGCCCTAATTCAACAGTCAAATTCCGACGACAAGACATTGGGCCAGATTTTGTACGACGAGGAGAGCCAAGTACAATTCGTGGACGAACCCATAAATGTTCCTAACGATCTGTTACACGAACACCATCCAGTGAGTGACATCTATCGGCGCCATTGGCCCATGATCCGGCACTGTTTCTACCGTCATCGCCCCATTCAAGATATCTACAATTTCCGACTGACCAACCTCGCCCGCCTACGCAGCTACGTGGAAGCCATCTTCAACGACCAAACTACGGCCTTCAAGTTGAATCTGGCGTTTGGTTATGTGCTGCAGCATAAGGGCACAGACCAAGCCCGATATTTTTACCCGAGCAGTAACATCCGGGTATTTGACCAACCGTTTACCATCATTAACAGGGCGTCGCTAGAGGCAATGCTGGAGAAACTGGACACCGTGGATCCCTTGGAATGGGCCAAACAACAACGCCCCAACACACAATGGGTCGTAGAGAGGGTGACCAATGTCACGTTTTTCGTTACCAAGCTGACCGACCACCCCCATCGGTTGAATGTGTCACCCATGCACTGATGAATACCATAACATGCAGTACATACTCTATATGTCTGGTCCTCGACTTGGGGTAGTTCAACTGAGTGTGCTAAAAATAGATCACCAGCTAGCGTACTATAAAAGGGAAGCGGGCTGGCCGTTTCATCAGACACTCTGTCAACCACCAAGTTATTCACTTGCACAACTTGCCAGAAGCAGTTTACTCGTCTAGAAGATTTACGACGTCACGAGGCCTCCACCCACAACGACGCACGGTATACTTGTATAATCTGCGCACGGTCATTCAATCGGGAGGATAATTTACTGCGCCATGAGAGGGCAATCCACGAGGGTGCGACGGTACAATGTAACGATTGTGGTCGACTCTTCAAACGACCCAGTCGGTTAAGACAGCACCAACGTTTGATTCATGCCCCGTCTCTACGGTTTGGGCGACAACTTTCCACTAAAGAGGAGCCGCGGAAGTTCAGACCCAGTGAAGATGAACCCGGGGAGGCGAACGCCACTGGTGATGCGATGCCGAAGAGCCCGGCTATACCCACAGTCCAGGAGGGCCTGGATATCCAGCCGGACCCCAGCGTTACAGCTTCGAGTCATACGCCTAACAACATGGAACCCCTGTTGGCTGACCTGTATCTGTTCTCTTATGAATATGACTATATGCAGGCGCTTTCAAAAACCGATCCATTCAAAGCCCGTTCCTTCTCATTCACCAAACGCTATTTAGACGATCTTCTCGCTGTGGACAATCGCTATATAAATGCCGCAGTGAAGGATATATATCCACCTTCACTGGATTTGAAGGAAACTACAGATAGCCCTACAGGCACATCTTATTTAGATCTCTATCTCTATAAAAATGAAGCGGGCATCCTCTCTCGTCGACTTTATGACAAAAGAGATGATTACAATTTCGACATCGTGAACTATCCCTTTATGGATAGTAATATTCCAGTGGGACCTGCATATGTCGTATACATATCTCGCTTAGTAGCATTTGCTAGATCCTGTGTTAAATGTGATGATTTTAATCAACGTCACAAAACATTGTTGCAGAAAATTATAAAACAGGGCTATTCCACCAAGCGCCTCCACTCAAAGTTTCTCAAATTTGGCGATACATATCGCATGCTGATAGCAAAATACGAACGTAGCGTGCAAGATCTATGGCGCTACGTTTCGTAACTTGTGTCTAATTCCACTTAACCCGGGGCTAGGGGCCGTATGAACCCATGTACTTCAAGATCCTCATGGTACTCATATGAACAGTCACAATCAAAGCGTGACTGAGATACATCATTCTTTAGATGAAGACTTTACAACGAATATTATGGATTAAGAATACTGATCAGCGATACGGATTTGATATTTTTGGAACATCATGATTACAAGCGTCTAGTCCGTCATTCATAATCCAGCCGTCGTCCATTAGAGAATATCCGCGTCCATAATCCAAAGACCTATTCCATTTCCATATAACAGTATTAGCACCAAATTCAAAAAGACAAATAGTATACATAAACATAGGCTTGTTTCCTGCAAGAGAGAAGCGGTCAACAGTTTTCAATGATGCCGGCAAGACATCATGATGTTCCAAAAATATCAAATCCGTATCGCTGATCAGTATTCTTAATCCATAATATTCGTTATAGAGTCGTCATCTAAAAATGATGTACCTCAGTCACGCTTTGATTGTGACTGTTCATATGAGTACCATGAGGATCTTGAAGTACATGGGCTCACACGGCCCCTAGCCCCGGGTTAAGCGGAATTAGACACAAGTTACGAAACGTAACGCCATAGATCTTGCGCTACGGTCGTATTTTGCTATCAGCATGCGATATGTATCGCCAAATTTGAGAAACTTTGAGTGGAGGCGCTTGGTGGTATAGCCCTGTTTTATAAGTTTCTGCAACAATGTTTTGTGACGTTGATTAAAATCATCACATTTAACACAGGATCTAGCAAATGCTACTAAGCGAGATATGTATACGCCATATGCAGGTCCCACTGGAATATTACTATCCAGAAAGGGATAGTTTACGATGTCGAAATTGTAATCATCTCTTTGTCATAAAGTCGACGAGAGAGAATGCCCGCTTCATTTTTATAGAGATAGAGATCTAAATAAGATGTGCCTGTAGGGCTATCTGTAGTTTCCTTCAAATCCAGTGAAGGTGGATATATATCCTTCACTGCGTCATTTATATAGCGATTATCCACAGCGAGAAGATCGTCTATATAGCGTTTGGTGAATGAGAAGGAACGGGCTTTGAGTGGATCGGTTATTGAAAGCGCCAGCATATAGTCATATTCATAAGATAACAGATACAGGTCAGCCAACAGGGGTGCACAATTAGTACCCATTGGAATACCTATATGCTGCTGATATATTGTGTTGCCAAATTTCACATAGATATTTTTAATGAGAAATTCAAGCAACTCTATAAACAAAGAAACATCCCATGAATGATATCTCTTGTATGTAGTCGAGCTAAAGAATGCTTTATGGCTTCCGACATTAATATATCTACGATCAGTTTTCTTGAACACAGATACTGTTAATGAACTTATACGGTCAATAAGGTCCTGATGAGGGATTGTAGTATAGAGAGTCGAGAAATCCCATGTGGATACATGTCTGTACGGTATGTGACCTTTAGCATCAAGTTCTTCCGTAAGACATTTTGAGTTTTTCAATATCCACATACATTCAACGCCAGAGTTCTTGAAAATAGTGGCGCAATACCTTTCCCAAAATGCTTTTACCTCCTGAAGGGCCCTCGTCAATAGGGTTGAAAGAAGCTTGGTGGTGCAGCTTCTAGAACCAGCTATGAATCTAGCTTTGTATGGTGATTTATGCATTTTGGGAGTCCAGTATATTTTTGGTATGTCGCTATGATTGGTTGGAAGACAAATACCTCTTTCCCTGAGAAACTTTTTGTGATTGTTAAATAAATCTTCCAGAGTAAATGCAGTTTGGGAGTAAGTGGATGTATTTGATAAAGATATGTCTACACTCAATTCTTTAACCAGCACCTGGTAATAGTAATATTTACATATGAATATTATATTATTCGGAGCTTTGTCTGCTGGGACTATGACGAATTTACTCTGGAGATTTGCTAGAACTTCTTGCGAATTGAGGTTTCTCAGTACTTGTTTTGCTTGGGGAAGAGTACTTCTGTCAATATGGCGGATTGTTTCAACGACCTTCCTCTTGGTGAGGTCCAGCCAATCAGCGAGTACTGTAGGTTCAACTTTTTCTCGCTTTGACCAATCAATAACGTACTGTTCTAATGCAGTCAGGACTATCTTCTGGTCCGCCTTCAGATTTATTCTTCTTGGCTCTCTATATTTAGGTCCTTTCATCAGGAGTAATTTCAGATCCTTATCACTCACCACATCAAGGTCACCAGTCACAATATGTTTGCATGGTGTATAGATAAAGTTCGACAATTCACAATCACAACTATAGCCTCCTGACGTGTATAAGTTCCAGTCAAACTCCTTGACAGCATTGGAGTAATTGAATATTTTGGTGGCTATAGATTTAGTATACTTATATGAAATGCAAGGAGGTTCTGTGAACTTAAAATAGTTTGGTACAGCGTTGCGTACCTCTGGATCATTCAGGATTCGAGGTAAATTAATGATGTCCAGTCCTTTATCTAAGTAGTTGAGTTTCAAGAAAAGCCGATCTTGAGATGTTTCGATTATGTTCACTGGACGATACAACCGAAAATACGCTATATCTTGACATACTTTACTGATTTTGGATGGTATTATATTTCCTGAAGACGCAGATTGCTGTATATCTCTGGCTATTTGATTTAAAGCTCTCAGCTCTGATTTAATGTCTTGCCGGCATCATTGAAAACTGTTGATCGCTTCTCTCTTGCAGGAAACAAGCCTATGTTTTTGTATACTATGATTGTCTTTTTGAATTTGGTGCTAATACTGTTATATGGAAAATGGAATAGGTCTTTGGATTATGGACGCGGAAATTCTCTAATGGACGACGGCTGGATTATGAATGACGGCTAGACGCTTGTAATTTGGAAGATGCAGTGGATGCTCCTAGCGATCTGCTACAGGACGCCCATCCAGTGAGTGACATCTATCGGCGCCATTGGACCATGATACGGCACTGTTTCCACCGTCATCGCCCTATTCAAGATATCTACAATTTCCGACTGACCGACCTCGCTCGTCTACGCAGCTACGTGGAAGCCATCTTCAATGACCAAGCTACGTCCTTCAAATTAAATCTGGCGTTTGGTTATGTGCTGCAGCATAAGGAGACAGATCAAGTCCGATACTTTTACCCGAGCAGTAGCATCCGGCTATTTGACCAACCCTTTACCATCATTAACCGGGCCTCGCTAGAGACGATGCTGGAGAAACTGGACACTGTGGATCCCTTGGAATGGGCCCAAAAACAACGCCCCAACACCAAGTGGATAGTGAAGAGGGTCACCAATGTTACGTTTTCCGTGACCAAGCTGACCGACCAACCCATCGGTTGAACGCGTCACCCGTGCACTGATGAATACCATAACATGCCGTACAGACTCTATATGTCTACATGCTGGTCGTTGACTTGAGCTCAGTAAACACTTGTACCTAATGTGACGGTGCGTTAAATAATAAAACATGGTGTTTGATATTTCAATTTGTTTTGTTATGAACATACTAAACATACCTAGGGCGGCTCCCCCAGCCTAGGTATGATGTAACATTGGGGATAATAAACTGTATGAACATTGCTGAACTTGTTGTTATTCATGACAACTGCTATGCGGTTCTATAATACAGAATATATATTGTATAATACAGACCATATATGATACAATACAGGACAGATATGGTATAATACAGCACAGATTTGATATAATACAGGACAGATACTGTATAATACAGCACAGAATTGGTATAATACAGAACATATATTGTATAATACAGGACAAATATGACACAATACAGGACAGATTTGGTATAATACAGGACAGATATTGTATAACACAGGACAGATATGGTATAATACAGCACAGATGTGTATGATGCGAGACAGATATGGTATAATACAGCAAAGATATGATATAATGCATGACAGATATGGATAGTCCATCTCTACCTCAAATACCTTCCTTCACTGCCCCAAAATGCCCACTTTGGCACTGAGCCAATTATAAAACATGTTCTTTCGCTACTACTCGTACTGATGACGTCACCGATGACGTCACAGATGCTTTGGACATCCCTCAAATGGAGTCTACACCCCGAGAACTGCAAGATGACACTTCCCACGACTCATTCGGTACACCAGGGTGCAGGGTGCAGCACAGGTACGCGCGCATGCATGCGACGACGTCATTTCCGAGCTCTGAGCTCCACAAGCTTTGAGCTCCAAGAGCTCCGATTCAAGAGCTCTGCCACACGGGATCTACCACCACCACCGGGCGTTGACGCCCGTCAACGCCCGGTGGTGGTATTGGTGGTGGTGTCTGTAAATATCAGTCGACCAATACATATGGATTGATGAGGTGCACGTGTACGTTCTGTCAGAGAACCTACTTAGGACTGGCGCCTTAGACCACTCGGCCATCCTGACTTTACAGTTATAGTTCACGGTATCAAGTCATATGTAGTATTCATGCACGATGTGACCACCAAGTGTGTAGTTGCCTCTACATGCAGAGAACTACAAGATGACACCCCACACGACATATTAGGACCAAGGATGGTCCCTCTCTACCCTAAACATCTTCCCTCACTCCCCCAAAATGGCCACTTTCGCTACTACTCCTACTGTGACGTCACCGATGACGTCACAGATGACGTGGACAGCCCACAAATCGGGTTCTACACCCCAAGAGCTACAAAATGGCACATCCCACGACCCATTCGGACCAAGAATGGGTCCTCTCTACCACAAACACACCCCGACGCACCCTGAAAATGACCACTTTACTTACTACACCCAACTGCGCATGCGCAGATTACCGCGACTTGCAATAAAAAAGACACGCCATTCTGACTCTACCCCACACAAGCTTCACTTTGACACCTCCCACGACCCACTTGGACCACTAGTGGTCCATATCGGCCACAAAATGTCTATTTCCATACAACGGCCTGCCTGCGCATGCGCAGAATGACGATATTCCTACCCCCACATCCACCCAGTCGGATGCTCCCTCACGTGTGCTTCACATTGATACCTCACTTGACTCCATCGGACCAATAGTGGCCCACCTTAACCCCAAAACGTTCCTTCCAAAGCACTTTTCCCACAATTCCCTGTCTGCCCGTGCGCAAAATGTTGAACACGACCAACACACTTGTCCAGGCGGATGCTCCTTCACGAATGCTTCACAACGATACCTCATACGACTCCATAGGACCACGAGTGGCCCACCTAAACCCCAAAACGTCTATTTCCATACCCTTTTTCCCACAATTCTCTGTCTGCGCATGCGCAGAATGTTCAACACGGACGACACACTAGTCCAGGCGGATGCTCCCTCACATAGACTTTACATTGATACCTCACTCAACTCCATTGGCCCATTAGTGGCCCACCTAGACCCCAAAACGTCTATTTCCATACATTTTGTCTACCGCGCATGCGCAGAATGACGTCAGTTTCACGTCATACTAATCCAGCCGGATGCTCCTTCACGACTGCTTGACATTTATACCTCATACGACACCATCGGACGACTAGTGGCCCACCTGAACCCCAAAACGTCTATTTCCATACCCTTTTCCCACAATTCCCTGTCTGCGCATGGGCAGAATGTTGAACACGGCAGAGGCACTAGTCCAGACGTATGCCCCTGATGTGTGCTTCACATTGATACCTCACTCGACTCCATCGGCCAATTAGGGGCTCCCCTAGATCCCAAAACGTCTATTTTCATACCCTTTTGCCACAATCCCCTGTCTGCGCATGCGCAGAATGGTGACAACGCCCGAGCCACTAGTCCAGTCAGATGCCCCTCGCATATGCTTCATATTGATACCTCATACGACTCCATCGGACCATTAGTGGCTCCCCTTGATCCCAAAATGTCTATTTCCATACCCTTGGTCTACTGCGCATGCGCAGAATGCCGATATTCCAACCCCACACCCACCCGTCGGATGCCCCCTCACATAGGCTTCACATTGATACCTCATACGACTCCATGGGACCATTAGTGGCTGCCCTAGACCCCAAAACGTCTATTTCCATACCCTTGATCCACCGCGCATGCGCAGAATGACGCTATTTCAACCCACACCCAGCCCTCCAGATGCCCCTTCACGAATGCTTCACGTTGATACCTCACTCGACCCCATCGGACCATTAGTGGCTCCCCTAGCTCCAAAACGTCTATGTCCATACCCTTTGGCCACTGCGCATGCGCAGAATGACGCTATTTCAACCCCACACCCAGCCCATCAGATGCCCCCTCACATAAGCTTCACAATGATACCTCATACGACCCCATCGGATCATCCATACCCCATACAGGCATTTTCTCGTATAGATTTAATATGCAAATTTTCGAATCAGGGAAGATAACCCGGCATTTGCCAAAAACCACAAAAGTGCATCAAGAGTTACCTCCCTTTTGCGGGAGCTCTCTTGAGCTGGTGGCGCCCCATGTCGGATTCTTTAGGGAAATCACGAGTTACCCCTCAAGTTTAAGTGCAAAGAGGGCAATGAGACTTTAAATCAGTAGACACTACTACTTACTGTAGTATTTCTATACCAGTGCCAACAATCATGTGTACGACCAGCCTTTCACCATCACCAATCGTTGTTCACTGGAGACGGCACTGGCCCAACTGAAGACCGTGTATGCCTTGGGATGGGCCCGTCAACAACATACCAACACCAACGGCATGTGGAGAGGGTGGCCAATGTCACGTTTTTCGAGACTAAACCGATCGGCCACCCCATCGGCTGAACGTATTCACCCAGGACATGCACTGATGGATACCACAACGTGATGTGTATAATCAGAAGTTAGTTCATCCACTTCTGGTATAATCTATATGTCTATATGCTGATCGTTAAAGTCATCTCTGTAAACACTTGTACCTAATATTACGGTGCATGGAATAATAAAAACTTCCACCACAAACCACTCCATTCGGACTCTTCCTCCACGAGCGATTCAATAGGACACCCCACACGGTCCATTTGAACCAAAGATAGCCCATCTCTACACAAAAACGTCCTTCCAAACGCCCGTTTTCTACTACTAATCTGCGACCATGCACGGCCCATTCGAAACAAGGATGGTCTGTCTGTATCCTAAAATGTCCACTCAAATGTCCTTTTTCTACTACTTCCCGTCTGAGCATGCGCAGATTGACAGCATTTCCACTACAAACCACATCGATCAGTGATCGGGGTCATGGGGTAGATTTTGTTCTGCCTCATTTATGCTGTGAGCAAAAATCATGACTCGTCAATTACGATGTGGAAATCTAACAAAAGGGGTTTTCTAGGAGAAATGAAGCAAGCTTGGAGGGGAATGTTCGAGGTCCAATTTTCTATAACATATCGGTGCTGCATCTTAAAATAATGGTTTATGTCGTGATCTTTCAGAAAATATATACATTTACGCGAAAAGCGGAAAGCGGTCCCAATGTCTATGTCCTGTCATGTAGAAGAATCGCTGGTGCAAGCCTAAAAGCGTAATAGTGCAATCTGTGCATTATATCATTGTAGGCTTAATTACGGAGGGGAGATATGTCATTACGCCGAATTGTTTAATTTAGACTACCCAGTTGCATGGAAGCGCTTATCTCAAAATCAGTTGAAAAGAAGATCAGTAGTTCGATTAAAGAAATCCACAGTGTATCTACTGGTATAATGTTGCTGGTATGGTATAGACATATCCATACAGGAGTTATATCCCCCTGGAATGACATATCGGTGGATAATATGAAACACACAGGTTCTATAACAATGGATTAAATTTGCCAGAACTATTTTCTTTATAACAGAACCCCATTGGCAGCCCAAAATGGATAAAAAGGGTGCGTATTAGTGCGGTTTTAGGATTTATTTCTCAAGTTTGTGAAGCATTTCCCATGTTTCTAGGGGATATTTTATTGTATTTTCATCGCTTGTCTGACATCATTTGAAAGCGAAAAAGCAAATATGGGCTTCATATTGTCGAATGATGTCGATTATTAAGAGCGTATGAATTAATTTTGAGTTTTGTTCTGGAAAATCCTGCTAGATTTGGCAAAATTGATCAAACAAAGATGGGGTAGGCGGAAAGTTATCGGTCGGATATCCACAATAATATGTATAACTGGCAAGTGTTGTATACCGCCATACTCGCAAACACTCCCAGATCAAGATTAATGGAAATAACTGATTTCGCAAAAAACATCCTACCCCTTTAGGTGGCCCTACACAGTTTCGTAGACCGTCCGTGTTCTGCTACATCATAATTCTTCGTGTCTTCTTAATAGCTTATATCTATGATACTATTCTGTTCAGCATTGTGAGAGATGCCCACGGGTATATACGGATCGATGGCTGGACAATTATAACACTCAGTTACCTTATGAGGGTCTCCAGATCAGGTTCGCTCCTGGATGACCATGGCCTAATTTAAAATATCGTTGACGTCATAATATGGATAATAAGTTATCTCTCAAATCCAGCCTGTATCTCCTTTTATACAAAGTCAGACTATGGCTCTGGTTCGTTGAATACATTAGCTATGTTTTCAAATTTCACAATTTTTTCTTATTATCTAGAAGAACTGAATGTTATCTCCCCTTGATCCGCGGTGCTCCAGTGTCTGTAAATTCAGTGATTGTAGTATGCGGTTGTAAATTATGGGGATAATCCTGGGGAACACGCACAGTGAGCCTACTCTAACTTGAAACATTCAGGAATAAACCAGAGGTTAGTTGTTTAAATGTTCACTTAATCACCTCTAACAGTTGGTTTGCCTTGTGTAAGGGGAATCCTAACGGTATAGGTTCACTTTTAAGAGAAGAAAGTCCTCACAATTCTGAGTAAGATGACGTTTACCGCATGTAAATGTCCCAAACGGCTGCTTAAATATTGGACTTTGAATCATAATTGTGATATTAATGGAATTTATGCAAATGAGATTTTGTGATATCACCAAGTGAACTCATGATAATGAGCTAACTTTATGCTGGTATATTCACAGATCTAAAAGTCTAATCTCCTTGGAATTTATAATATGGAATATTTATAGCATTATGCAAACTATATGACTTTGTTTTTGGATAAACTTCAATTATTTTTAGAAATACTGTTACCATAACAACCCGTTACTGAGGGCACTATTTCGAAATTGCAGGTTATGAAATCTTAATTACTGAATAATCAGTTACAACGGTCTATGCTATTCACATTCATTAAAAAATCACTTTAATAATCAAAGTTCACGAGATAAAGCACTCATTTACCGGTTGCTATGATAACCATATTTCTGAAACTATTGGTAAGCAAGTGACAAAAGTGATATCTAATCCTCTAAAAAAAAATGTTAATGAAATGTAAAAGAATCAGAATCCTATATATCTTAGAAAAGGAAATGTACTATTATTTGTCTATCTAATTATCTCTAGTTCACTGTGTGACATGATCAAAGTTCATTTGCATACCAAATTTGTACCAGGAACAAAATACCTCAGTAACTAGTAGGAATATTTTGATGAAATAAATTTTAAAATTTTCAGAAAATATATGGAAACAACATATCTATCCTCCAAAAGTTTTAATTTCGCAATTGAGTTCCCCTTTAACCATAGCATTCGTATGGGCTCGGAGCTTTGAGTCGCAGTCCAAGATAACACCCAAGTGACTTTCTTCTTGTGTTGCTTGTAGAGTCACAAGATGTATAGGACATTTCATGCCATATTCGAAGCTGAAATTCATAGTACCAACTGTGCATAACTGCTAACTTACTAGATAAATGGCAGTTGCCAGCTATCTGACCATCGCTGGGCGGCCTGTTTGACCTCGCGGGATTCTTCACTGTCATTAGCATTTTGTATGGGCATGTAGAGCTTGGTGACATCTACGAAGATTTCACAGAAACTTTTTAAAACATTTGGCAAGTCATGTATATAGATGAGAAAAAATGATTGGACAAAGACGGCTTCCCTGTGGTACTCCAATAAATTCGTAAACTCAGAAATCAAACCATTAACAGCCAATCGTTGTCTCCTGTCTGTGAATAATTGTCAATATACAAGCGTCTAGTCCGTCATTCAATATTCAGCCGTAGTCCATGAAAGAATTTCCGAGTCCATAATCCAAAGACTTAATTCCTATAAAAACATTATCACCAAATTAAAAGGAAAAATAATGGTATACATAACTGGGCTAATTTCCTGTAAGACAGAAGCGGTCAACAGTTTTCAATGATGCCAGCAAGACATCATGATGTTCCAAAATTGTCAAATCCGTATAGCTGATCTGCACTATTAATCCATATGATATACGTGTAAAGTCCTTATCTACAGTATGATGTATCTCAATCACGCTTTGATTGTGACTGTTCATATGAACACTATGAGGATCTTGAAATACATACGTTCATATGGCCCCTAGCCCCGGGTTGAGCGGAATTAGACACAAGTTACGAAAGATACCGCCATATATCTTGTACGCTACGCTCGTATTTTGCTATCAGCATGCGATATGTATCGCCAAATTTGTGGAACTTCGAGTGGAGGCGCTTGATGATATAGCACTGTTTTACAAGTTTCTGCAATATTGTTTTGTGACGTTGATTAAAATCGTTAGCACAGGATCTTGCAAATGCTACCAGGCGAGATAGGTCTGTGCCATATGCAGTTTCTGGTATATGACTGTCCAGATGGGTAAAGTTTACCATGTCGAAATTGTAATCATCTCTTTTGCCGTAAAGCCGACGAGAGAGAAGGCCCGCTAGGGTCAGCTGTAGTTTCCTTCTAATCCAGTGTAGGTGGATATATATCCTTCACTGCGTCATTTATATAGCGATTATCCACAGCAAGAAGATCGTCTACATAACGTTTGGTGAATGAGAAGGAACGGGCTTTGAAATAATCTGATTTTGAAAGCGTCTGCATATAGTCGTATTCATAAGATAGCAGATACATTTCAGCCGAAAGTGGTGCACAATTCGTACAGACAATAAGGTACTGATGAGGGATTGTAGTATAGAGAGTCGAGAAGTCCCATGTGGATACATGTCTGTAGGGTATGTGACCTTCAGCATCAACTTCTTCCGTAAGACATTTTGAGTTTTTTCAATCCACGCTGCAAGTTTTCCACTTCCTGATCAGTCCTTGATGCGACATATTGTCGAACGCTTTATAAAAGTCTAGAACACATATCGACCGGGTTTTCTGTATGTACTATTTCAGTCAAGTCATCCAAAATACCCACAGGGATGTAACACAAGATGGACCTGATATCAAGGCATGCTTCTTAAATGGTCATTTCTCTCCATGTGAGCAATGTCTGCCTCTCCCCTCAAGTGCTACCTCGGTTTTCCTTCTACAGAGGTTAGGCTTACTCCTACTCCCTTTCATAAACATTGGCGAGAGTGGACATAAACAATTTTCCAGGCTTCATGCACCTTACTTTGTAAAGCTAATGGACGAAGGGTGGGCTATAAATTCAACCAGTTGCGTCAGTATCGTCAAGTCCACACCATCGGCCACGGAAAATTTATTCGCATGCAGTTTCAATATTCGTTTTCTTATGCTTTGTACCGATATCGCAATGTCAGCCCTAGTGAACCCTTTATTGCTGATATCAAAAGCCGGAACATCCTCAGTGTTGTTCGTGGTAAACACACTTGGGAAAAATTTGCTTATTTTTTTCCGCCTTTTCGAAATCTTCTTCATACCTGCGATAATCAACTTCTGTGATAGATCTTTTGTAGTCCCTCCAAACAGTCTTTTAACTCGCACACTCTGTCGGCTTATCCAAAGTGGCCCGGGGTTCCTATTGAGGGTAGGTTTACTCTTTGGAACATGGGCCTCAACACATAGATCTAGATAAGGTAGGTTTAAATGAGTTCGGTGCTCCATCTACAAAGACTTACCAGTCATTTTTTGATTCGAGTCGACAGCGTTCAGATCTGGTGACATTGCGACGACATCCGTTACGGATATTTACTTTTTGATTTCACTTTCTTCAATTTGTCGCAGAGAACTTCCAACTCGATTACACCATGGCCACTTGTGTCAACATTCCAGCAAATAATAAATTCAGCCACATTTGTGATCGCTAAGTCTGAAGGGGAATCGGTTCTTGACCCTCTCTAAACCTAGTAGGTTGGTCGAACATCTGAAAAAGATAATTGTTTCTAAGCTGCGAAAAAAACAGATCATGGGAAAATTGAATTGAAGTCACCAACAATGACAAGATATGAGTGGCTTAGTGAACAAGCCTCAGTAATCGAGGTGTTAAGTAGTACATGATTGTCATTGCTAAAATGACTCTTGTAAATAGTCAAGAAACAGTTTACCTCGACTCTATAACTGGCTGACGATAAGTAAACTCTTCAGGAGGAGTTCTCCCCCATCGGTTGGCTCGTATTCAATGTACCAGTAAATGAACACCTTCAGATGAAAAATAGGACTTCGACTCTCAGACAGAGCAACGTTATCACAGTTCTTGAGTTGGATTTCGGTGGCACAAATAATATTAGATCAGACTGGTCGATAAGGGCTAGTAATTGTTTTTTTTATTGGTTAATCAGATCTTCTGTATTAGTTCACATCAATTTCAGTGAGGAAATATTATATGTAGCTGTTTGGGCACAAGAGTCATCTCAAAAAGGCAGCGTATCATTGTTTTTTTTCACATCACGGAAAGGGTCAAGTCTGGGACGCACTGAATCCCTTTCTTAACCCTACCTGGGGGACAAAAATGCCCCCCCCCCCCCGCCAACAAAGTTTCTGTGCTATCTCCGGAACGACAAAAAATGGAGAGCTGAAACTCTGTGACTTTATAGCTTATCATATTGGGGGTCATTTTTGAGCCTATTTGCATGACCCCCTCCCGAGCAGGGGATCATGGGTAAATTGAAGATGGCGACCACGTGGGGTACCACAAATGTGATGTTTTCGTCATATTTCTTCAACGTTTCTGCTTTTCCGCGATGAAAAGTGGACAGAAAACTATTTTATTTCACATCACATTAATATTTGCTAATTTATCATGCAGTTTTTGCGGAAAAATTGCATAAATAAAAAATTCGGAAAATCTGACCGAAAAATCGACCAAAAATGCCGTTTTTGAAAATGACGTCACTGTGACATTCTCTGGTAGAGCTTGACCCAAGGGTATGGTGTGGTAAGTTTCAGCCCCCTAGCTCAAGGGGTAATAAAATAATTAAGGGGGCATTTCGCCCCCCCCAGGCCAAGATGCGTTCCAAAAAGCCCGCGCCGTAACGCAATAAGATGAGAGAGAGATAGAGAGTGAGTGAGTGAATGAATGAATGAGTGAGGTACTATTAAGTGAGTGAGTGAGAGGTCAATGGTGATAATACGCGAGATGTATCGATTTAGATGTACTGTATACACTAAGTGGGCCATGTTTCTAATTCATTTAGACGATGGTGAAGAAGACGGCGATTCATCGGAGCGATAGGCAAGAGGTGCCGTTAAAGGCTGGAGATGAAGGATAGATACACAGGAAGCGTACAATGACTCAACTTTGGGCCGAACCATCATTTCGTCAAAAAACTCCAAATCTACCTGACCAAATTTGAATATTCTATCCTATATGCCTGTTATTCGATTTACATTCATTCTGCATGTATCTTATGTAAGCGCCTTTTCTATATTTTCAGATAATAAACGTATGTTCTGCAGATCTGTCTAACTATTACGCTATGTTCATGTGACACACGAAACATTTTGTTATTGTGTTATGAAGAAGGAATATTCCGTATTTTAGTACGGACTATAGAAACTCTCGAAAAGTTCATTTCTATTCTATTGTCTGGCCGTGTGACGGATGACGTCACGCTCGGTCAATTTCGGTCTGAGGTCACTTCCGTTTCTGGGTCACCTTCAGTCTAGAGATTACTTTCGACCATAGCTCATTTCCGGATCATGGGTAAAGGAATATCGAAAAAATGAATGCGGAAACCCGGACTTTTTACCCTTTACCTTAACAGTTAGCTTCTTAACAGGCGAATATAGTCGTACAGGGGTTTGTGGAACAAAGAACTGAATTGTACCGTTGAAATAAATCAAGCAAAGGCAGTAATGGTGGTGAACTGAACTGCCCTAATTTTATTAACACATATACATGCGCGGGCGCATCACAACCGAACTACAGGATTTCACAACATAATTTTTTTCTGATCCGCGTAGTGATTGTAGTCTGCGGTTGTAATGGAGGTGAGATAGGGTAGAAATCGTTCTACAAATAGTTGCCCTTCTTTTGGACCCTCTCGATTTTGTCTGTGTTACACTGAATCCTGGGGACCACACACAGTTATCCTGCTCTTAATTGGAACGTACTAAACATTCAGGAACACATGATAGGACAGGCGCTTACACATGTAATTGTTGCTTAATCATCTCTATCAATTGATTTGTATTTTTAATCATAGCATTCACATGGGCTCGGAACTTTGAGGGGTAGTCCAAGATAACATCTATAGGTGTCTTTCCCCTTGCGTTGCTGGTAGAGACACACGACAGATGGGACCTTTCTTTCTATATTCGAAGCTAAAATTCATAGTGCCAACTGATAACTGATAAATTGCTAGATTAAAATTTAGTTATCTGACCATAACTGGGCGGCCTGTAGGACCTCGTGGGATTCTTCATTGTCAGTAGCACTTTGTACGGGCATGTAAAGCTTGATAATATCTACTAAGACTTCACGGAAACATTTTAGAACATTTGGCAAGTCATGTATATAGATGAGAAGACGGATTGGGTCAAGAAGGCTTCCCTGTGGCATTCGTCCACTCGGAAATGAAACCATTAATAGCCACTCGGTGTCGTCTGCCTGTAAATACTTGTCAATTTATGCTGCAATTTTTCCACCAAAACCACAGGCCCCTAACTTCCTGAACAGCCCTTGATGCAGGACCTCGTCGAACGCTTTATAAGAGTTTAGAAACACTATATCGAGCGGGTTTCATGCATGTATTACTTCAATCAAGTCACTCAAAAACCCGAGTGCATCACAACCGAACCACAACCGAACTATCTGATAACATTTCGTAAGTGCGACATGATGAAGAGATCGGTGATTCATTTAGCATTTGGATGAAAACACCACATTCCTCCCTTCTAGACTTGATGACATACCAATTCAACTGCAGTAAACACTTGATTCGATTCAACTTAGTTAACAACTCAATTCCAAACAGGAATGCTTTAACTGTATCGAGTAAACCAAACATTGGGGATGTGAACACGAGCATTAAAAGGTCAATATAACTGTCGACATCAAGTCCAGCGTTTTCCGAAATAAATTTTCAATGAATGGGAAACGTAATGTTTCTTTTGAGTTGACAATGGATATCAGATAAACAAAGTATTATTTTGCACACAGCTCAAATATTACAACAGTTTGTAAACAGAAAATGTCTTACAAACACTGTGTACTACTAGGGATTATTCTGCCCTATCAATGTAATCAAATATCTAATCGGTCAGGTGCCTTTAGATTACTAGAAAATTGGCCAGAAACTTCAGATATCAGTGGTACAGGAGTAACAACAGTGGACTTCGACTGTACCGTTCCTTGAATAGTCTCAAATGGTTGGTCGTGTTTCGCGCATTTGGACTACATGGCGTTTACAAGCACACGAGTGAACGTCAACATCATAATTCAAGGAACCACGTCGCGATTGCACTGTACCAACTATCCACAGTTACCGGATACCACGGTAGTCTCGTACTAGTACTTTCTGTCCATTCAGGAATTCGCGCATGCTCACTTTCGTGATGGCTTGCTGGAACACTTTGCCGTTCACATGTTTTCGGATATCTGGTTTCAGAATATTCAATCTGCAACGCAGTTGTCTCCCATGGAACATTGTTGCAGGACTTTCACCTGTTATTGTATGTGGCGCGTTTTCGGTATGGCATGAGGATTTGAGCCAGTTTTGTTTCTGTGGCATCTTCCTCCTTCGTTATGGAAAAATAGGCCTGCTTCAACGTCTGCACGAAAGGTTCAGCCAAACCATTAGTGGCTGGGTGATATGCAGCAGACGTGATGTTTTTGATCCCGTTCCGTTTCATAAACAAGCTTGATTCCTCGCAGATAAACTGAGGTCCATTATCCGACACGAGCTGTTCTGGAAATTCATTCCGAGAAAAGATATCGCGCAGTTTCGCGATAATCTCTTGCGATGTCGTAGACTTCATCAAGAACGATTCTGGCCATTTCGACAAGAAAGATTGACCCCAAGAACGGTCCAGCCTAGTCAATGCGTATCTTGTCAGAAGACTATTCTGTGAAGTCATGTGACGCAGTCAGTATGTCGGCACCTCTTCCCACTTCCCTTATATGTGTTGTAATTTGTTCCTGTATATGGCGAGATTCTGCTGGTGGACGTTTCGTCCCCGAGGCCCGCCCCCTGTACAGACCTTTTGGTGTTTGATATATGTTGGCATTTGTGGGAAGTTGATGCTGGGTCGACATCGGGCCTTACAGACTAGTCTTTGTGTTAAATGCCGTCATTTTCATCTGACGACGATACAGCTCACCAATCCCCAGTGTACGAGTTGTCACAGCGAAACAGCTCACCAATTACCAATATACGAGTTGTCAGAGCATTTCCATCATAGCTCTCTAGATTTGTATCTAATACCGCTTATGCCGGTGCTTGGGGCCGTGTGGTCATGTCATCCAAGTTGCCACATGAACAGGTACAATAAAAGCGTACCTGAGATACAACACATATAACGAATCGTTAGATTCTTGGTGTGTGCTTTAGAATAGGTTAACCAGAAGACTATTCTGTGAATTACAAGCGTCTAGTCCGTCATTCATAATCCAGCCGTCGTCCATTAGAGAATATCCGCGTCCATAATCCAAAGACCTATTCCATTTCCATATAACAGTATTAGCACCAAATTCAAAAGACAAAAGTATACATAAACATAGGCTTGTTTCCTGCAAGAGAGAAGCGGTCAACAGTTTTCAATGATGCCGGCAAGACATCATGATGTTCCAAATATCAAATCCGTATCGCTGATCAGTATTCTTAATCCATAATATTCGTTATAGAGTCGTCATCTAAAAATGATGTACCTCAGTCACGCTTTGATTGTGACTGTTCATATGAGTACCATGAAGATCTTGAAGTACATGGACTCATACGGCCCCTAGCCCCGGGTTAAGCGGAATTAGACACATGTTACGAAACGTAGCGCCATAGATCTTGCACGCTGCGTTCGTATTTTGCTATCAGCATGCGATATGTATCGCCAAATTTGAGAAACTTTGAGTGGAGGCGCTTGGTGGAATAGCCCTGTTTTATAAGTTTCTTGCAACAATGTTTTGTGACGTTGATTAAAATCATCACATTTAACACAGGATCTAGCAAATGCTACTAAGCGAGATATGTATACGCCATATGCAGGTCCCATTGGAATATTACTATCCAAAAAGGGATAGTTTACGATGTCGAAATTGTAATCATCTCTTTTGTCATAAAGTCGACGAGAGAGAATGCCCGCTTCATTTTTATAGAGATAGAAATCTAAATAAGATGTGCCTGAAGGGCTATCTGTAGTTTCTTCAAATCCAGTGAAGGTGGATATATATCCTTCACTGCGTCATTTATATAGCGATTATCCACAGCGAGAAGATCGTCTATATAGCGTTTGGTGAATGAGAAGGAACGGGCTTTGAGTGGATCGGTTTTTGAAAGCGCCAGCATATAGTCATATTCATAAGAGAACAGATACAGGTCAGCCAACAGGGGTGTACAATTAGTACCCATTGGAATACCTATATAAGCTGCTTGATATATTGTGTTGCCAAATTTCACATAGATATTTTTAATGAGAAATTCAAGCAACTCTATAAACAAAGAAACATCCCATGAATGATATCTCTTGTATGTAGTCGAGCTAAAGAATGCTTTTCTTTTATGTTTCCGACATTAATATATCTACGATCAGTTTTCTTGAACACAGATACTATTAATGAACTTATACGGTCAATAAGGTCCTGATGAGGGATTGTAGTATAGGAGAGCTTTCTGAGAAATCCATGTGGATACATGTCTGTACGGTATGTGACCTTTAGCATCAAGTTCTTCCTGTAAGATTTTGAGTTTTTCAATATCCACATACATTCACCAGAGTTTTGAAATAGTGGCGCAATAGTCTTCCTTAAAAAATGCTTTTACCTCCTGAAGGGCCCTCGTCAATAGGGTTGGAAGAAGCTTGGTGGTGCAGCTTCTAGAACCAGCTATGAATCTAGCTTTGTATGGTGATTTATGCATTTTGGGAGTCCAGTATATTTTTGGTATGTCGTTATGATTGGTTGGAAGACGAATACCTCTTTCCCCGAGAAACTTTTTGTGATTGTTAAATAAATCTTCCAGAGTAAATGCAGTTTGGGAGTAAGTAGACGTATTTGATGAAGATATGTCTACACTCAATTCTTAACCAGCACCTGGTAATAGTAATATTTACATATGAATATTATATTATTCGGAGCTTTGTCTGCTGGGACTATGACGAATTTACTCTGGAGATTTGTTAGAACTTCTTGCGAATTGAGGTTTCTCAGTACTTGTTTTGCTTGGGAAGAGAGTGGTCACTCGTCAATATGGCGGATTGTTTCCAACGACCTTGCTCTTGGGTGAGTCCAGCCAATCAGCGAGTACTGTAGGTTCAACTTTTTCGCTTGTGACCAATCAATAGTACTGGCATTGTTCTAATGCAGTCAGGACTATCTTCCGGTCCGCTTCACATTATTCTTCTGGCTCTCATATTTGTGTCCTCTCTTCATCAGGAGTACTTCAGATCCTTACTCACTCACCACATCAAGGTCACCAGTCACAATATGCTTGCATGGTGTATAGATAAAGTTCTCGACAATTCACAATCACAACTATAGCCTCCTGACGTGTATAGTTCCAGTCAAACTCCTTGACAGCATTGGAGTAATTGAATATTTTGGTGGCTATAGATTTAGTGTACTTATATGAAATGCAAGGAGGTTCTGTGAACTTAAAATAGTTTGGTACAGCGTTGCGTACCTCTGGAGCATTCAGGATTCGAGGTAAATTAATGATGTCCAGTCCTTTATCTAAGTAGTTGAGTTTCAAGAAAAGCCGATCTTGAGATGTTTCGATTATGTTCACTGGACGATACAACCGAAAATACGCTATATCTTGACATACTTACTGATTTTGGATGGTATTATATTTCCTGAAGACGCAGATTGCTGTATATCTCTGGCTATTTGATTTAAAGCTCTCAGAGGTAACGCATACAGAACTGTACGTAAGCTATGTATACTATTGGGTGCGTTAGTTAAACCCACTAAGTAATTTAAAGTGATATGATCGTGAATCATCGAACTATTAAACTTTCGCCAACCATGGCTGCGTTGTCTCCGTTGATGGGTTTAAATAGTTGGGTAATGTTGGATATATTTGAACGGCGGTTTGTAGCATTGCCGAACCCACTGACATTATCATTTAAACCAAACGGAAACACTGACCCAAGTTCTAGCATCCAGAATAATTCCGCTCTCGGATTTTTCTCTCAAATCCAAAAGGGGAATCCTTAGTAGATGGATAGATGACGTCTATGATCTGAATACTAAAGTTATCCCAGCCGTGGTCGGGTCCAGAAAAATGCCTACCTATAAGCAATTGCTTTTTCCTAACGGATTTTCTGTGACCGTTCACCCTAAGATGGAGTCTTTGGGTGGTCTTGCCAATATACTGTTGACCACACTTCTTACAGGAAACTAAATAAATACAGTTTGTAGTAGAACAACTAAGATCAACATACGAGTTGATAGAATATGAGTTACCAGTTAACGCGGAACTAAATGAAGCTGA
>JAVTVY010016648.1:0-61232 GCA_036873755.1 Hanleya hanleyi
AATTGAACCATAGTCTATTTTGGATCTGATGAGTGTTTGATATAATTTGATTAAGCTATGTTTATTGGCCCCCCAGTTGGTACCCGATACGCACCTCATAAGGTTCAGGTCCTTGTTACACCGAATAATTGTGTGTGATCAAACATGGTGGACGATTCCTTACAAATAATAGCCACGTCATTAAACATGGCGGTTGTATTCATTCAGGTATGCATTCATTGTTCTGATTGGTCGAATCCTTGAACGTTAACCGGTTTAAAACTTCTCTTACTCATAATCTTCTTCCGCCCATGTGTTTACATGGATGTTATTGGTTGGATAAGTCTAAGGAGCGGTAACTCTATTTTGATTGATGAACACTTTATTTTGATTGATGAACACTTTATTTTGATTGATGAACATTACCGCGCGCATGCACGACTTAGCTATATCATATTCAGCTATTTTTATTCAACTTTTTTCAGACAAAGACAATCAATTAAACCCACAAGTGATAAGGGGATGCAAATCAATGTTGATTTGAAAACTACAACTCGTATGCGCGACTTAACTATGTTATATTCAAACTTCAAAATAATTTATCCATCTTATAAACACACAGATGTATACCTTACTCAATTCCCCACACATACAATGCACTCTCTCATTTCCGCATTTAGATGTGTTCTTCTCTAGATGAAAGGATTTTATTTCTATTACAAGATTAAGTCACATATCATTAATATATTTGTTCCAAAATCGCGTGATTTTAAGACACTAATGGATAGCTCAAACCAGCTTTTTCGAAGTTATTATTGATGACTACCTTCTGTGTTAACGTACATACATACGCTCTGTAACCATTATTTACTAGTGCGCTATTATGAGGATAAGAATTTTAGGGAAAGTAAGTCGATCCTCAATTTTGAAGACTATGTATGCATAACTTAGATTAATTATAAAGAGGCTATCAATATATGTAATGGTCGAACCATAAGCAGTCTGTACTTAGTGAGGAATGGAAAACCAGTACTATTGATAGTCATATTAGGAAAATACTTTAAAGCATAGATAGGAAAAGAACGCAAAAAAAAGTTATTCAAGTTTTAATTCATCAACTTGAAACACTTCAACATAATGTACAATAACAGACTTTTTCATACATAATTTATCGCCACATTGCGTCTACTTCATTCATAAATATATAAAACGTAAAATTTAAAACATATGTCATCCTGTTTTGTAATTTTGTTTTGTTCATAATTTTATTAAATTCATGAATTATTACTACAGCATGTCACCTATTCCTCCCTGCTCATGATCATGTGACCCAACGACCTATGTTTTACACTACGAACTCTGTGAACCGATATAGAACGAAGCCGTTTGCGGCATGTGCAGCTATAGGCGAGACTAAACGCCATGTTAAAAAGACAGGTTATACCAGAGTTGCCGTTGGAGGGTTAAAATTCAACCCGTCCATATATTTATACCGAAGGGTGTGTCTGTCAAAATGGTGACCTGCAAACAGTTCTTTACACAGCTGATTCATGTTCACTAGAGCATGTATGGGTTTCAACAGATACACTTGTTATATTAATAGTTCGAACCCAACAAAAGACGCCCAGGCGTTCAAAATGTTGACTATCGGTACGACATTGCTTAACTTTTTCCTGGTCTACAATGCCCACAACAGCTTATCATTGTTTGTGTCCGAATCGATCATGATTAATAGCAGTTAATTTGTTCGTCTGGATCTCAGCTCAATTTCCATCATGTTATCTAAAGTAGTTTACCTGGTGCCGTTTCTCCTGTCTTGGACAATCACAGGTAAGTAGGTTTGACCCAATGCTATACATAGAACACCGAGGGTGTGCATAGCTAAATAATATATAGCCCTCAAGAGTATGAGGGCTATACGTCGGCCCCAGTCACCTCCAGCGAGGATTTTAGATAATTTTATTACGAATCACCCACCTCTGAACCTGCCGTACATCTAAACTCTATCCCCTCCTGCGCACTATTTCAAAATCTTGCACTCTATTGTGAAATAGTAACGAATATATCGCCGTCTGAATTTCCCAGACGACTTCCACTTTAAACGCGCCATGTTAACCGTATAGAGTGACGTCACCAACATGGCGCGCAGAGAGCTAGAAGTTTCCGACTGGAAAATTCAGACGGCGATATATTCGTTACTATTTCACAATAGTGCTCAAGATTTTAAAATAGTGCGCAGGAGGGGATAGAGATTAGGTGTACGGCAGTTTCAGAGGTGGGTGATTCGTAATAAAATTATCTAAAACCCTCGCTGGAGGTGACTGGGGCCGACGTATAGCCCTCATACTCTTGAGGGCTATATATTATTTAGCTAGGGTGTGCACTACTACTTCATGTGCCAGTGGAGTTTTAAATGTTATTCAAAGTTGTATATTCATTTTGATCCCATTTTAACCAAGTCTAAAATATTTTGGCATAAAAACTAACTGAAACGTAATTTAAACTCTCTATTTATTCATCAGTATTACTACTAGTAACAATCCACTGAAGTGTGATATTATTTTTTAGTTTAACCCTATCTGGCCTGGTCTTTTTGGGACCTGTTGTGGCCTGGGAGGCGGGGGCCGAAATGGCCTCTCCCTAATAATTGTTCTTACCCCTTGAGCTAGGGGGCTGAAACTTACCACGCTATACCCTTGGGTCAAGCTCTACCAGAAAATGCAAAAGATCCAAGATGACCGCTTTGATGTCACAGTGACGTCATTTTCAAAAACGGCATTTTTTGGTCGATTTTTCAGTCAGATTTTCCGAATTTTTTATTTATGCAATTTCTTCGCAAAAACTGCATGATAAATTAGTAAATATTAACGTGATGTGAAATAAAATAGTTTTTGCCCGCTTTTCATCGCGGAAAAGCAGAAATCTTGTAGAAATATGACAAAAACACCACTTTTCTGGGACCACATGTGGCCGCCATCTTGTATTTCCCCATGATCCTCTGCTTGGGGGGGGGGGGGGGATGCAAATAGGCTCAAAATGACCCCAATATGATAAACTATAAAGTCACGGAGTTTCAGCTCTCCATTTTTGTCGTTCGGAGATAGTGCAGAAAATTTGGTAGTGGGGGGCATTTTGCCCTCCCCCCCAGGCCAGGTAGGGTTAACAACACGTTAAACTTGTTAAAAGTATTATAGCTCCTGTAACTGTGATATAATATTCGCCGTCCAAGGTATGTGTTATGTAGAACTGAGCGTGGATTCATTTTCTCTAAATATAATACACGTAATTATCATTAGGATCTCTAAAATAATTAGATTGAAATTCAATCTGTCAGACTGGAATTAGTGACCAATCTTTTATTGGATTGAAAATATTCAATCTAATAGATTGAAAACGATATATTGAATCTGTTATAGACAGAAAATTCAATGTACTAGATTGAAATTTTCAACCTAATAGATGGAATATTCAATCGAATAGATTGGTCACTAATTCCAATCTGATAGATTGAATTTTCAATCTAATTATTCAGCTTGGTATGCGTTACACTTTGGCGTTTTTGGTTAATCTGTATAAGGGAGAGCAACCACCGTTGACTATACCGAATTTCCCAAGCCTTTGTCAGTCTTTTGCTGTTTTCGTCTCATTGGTTTGAAATATGGTCATGGAAATTTACCCACTTGTCAATCTCGATACCAGAAATAACATGAAAATAGGAAGGCATGGTAAAATGTATTTCATATTAATGTTTATTTTGTGTTTTATTTTGAACATCGTAAATTGGATTGCACAGCTGTAATCTACTAAGGTCATTATATAATAACTCCAAACTCAGTGCCAGTTTCATCTTCGAGTGGTAAAGCAATAACACTGCGGTGATAATAACCCAGTATGAAGTCAAATTCGTATTAAAAAAAAGTACTGGAAATTGAATGAAAAAGTAATATTAACAATAATTTGAATAGCAGTTTGAATTGCAGGCACTATTTGTGGGATGATAATGCTCCAGTTACATCGTTGAACACTCGTAGATCAAATTGACACTGGATTTGAAGTTATTGTACGTAAATTGGTTTATCACAGCTGTGCTATTAACTATATATATATATATACATAATGCAGTTAAACTGCCTTTGTGTGTGGTAAAATATATCAAGAAAAGACACTATACGAATATAGCATGACGGGTAATCACCGAAACTGTATTCACTCAAAGCGCTTTCACATCTTCAAGATGTTCATCAGTGAGTTATGGAATACACAAGCGAGCAAAACATATATATAGGCGTAAGTTGTCAGGGGTTACAGAATAGATAACAACATTTAGCAAAAGCATGTTTCAACTTGATAGAGTCAATGGTTTGGCATATCGCCGTTTAGTTGGCCATGTTAACAACAGGTAGTCTAATTATTCCATTGTACTATAGTTCTCTTGCAAGTCGAACCTCTTGGCACTTGCTATTAACCTGTTGTTAACATGGCCAACTAAACGGCGATATGCCAAACCATTGACTCTATCAAGTTGAAACATGCTTTTGCTAAATGTTGTTATCTATTCTGTAACCCCTGACAACTTACGCCTATATATATGTTTTGCTCGCTTGTGTATTCCATAACTCACTGATGAACATCTTGAAGATGTGAAAGCGCTTTGAGTGAATACAGTTTCGGTGATTACCCGTCATGCTATATTCGTATAGTGTTTTATAAATGAAATAAAGATGAAATTATTTCTTATAAATTTCTTATTTAAGTGTCTCCGTTGTATTTAGATTGACAAGGGGCTGAAGAAATTCCTCTAATCAATCATGGTTTTCCTCTTCCCATGTTAGGGTTAGGTTTAGACTGTGTTATTTTCTGCACGGATACATGTGACACGTGCCTGCAGACTGAATATGTTGGTGAATTTCGTACAACAGCATGTATTCACCCACATTCTCTACTCTCTGATTCATCTCAATCTAGCTCCTTTGTAAATCCTAGCCCCAACCGTATAGTTTCTTAACAAACCTGTTTTTTTGTGATCACAGTAGCTGAATAGAAGTATAGTCCCTCTCCCACAATGAACCTGTGTTTGTTCTGACGTTATAAGGTTAACCCTCTCCAGACCAAAAACACGCTTGCTATACCTTATCTACCGATATGACAGTCGCCAGACAAATATTGATTTAAAATACTTGCGGGAAATTTTAAACCCGAGACTGGATCTAACATGCATGTGTATAAAAAGAGTTTATGACACACTGAATTGTGAATTTATAGACCATATTGTTGAAAATGATTCGTGCATTTTACGGTACTTTCGCTTTTCGCTTGTGTGACTCGTACTATTAATCGTACTATTTTTGTTTTTTTGCAGAAGGTCGACAGATGTGTTACAGCTGCTCTTACAATATAAACCCATTGAAAGAAAACTACAAGTGTATAACTGACCCTAGACATACCTCTCCAAACTGGGCAGCACCCTGTGATCATATGTGTATAATTACAACGGTCGTCGTGAAAGGTAAAAGGACCATTCAAAATTTGTATGGGGTAGGGGAGGGGGGGGGGAGGCGGTGGAAAGAGAATTGGCATATCCAAGTTATGCGTTTCAACTATATCAAGTTGTCAAGTTAGACTGGCCCCGCTTCTTTTTAGATTACATTTTACTGGAGGCGTATATTTTTAGAAACAAATAGAAAGAAAATATGTTAATAAGAATAACGCGCATGGCATAGACTTTGAGAACGGTAAACTTAAAGCTGAAAATTCTGATGGAAAAATGTTTTGTGTTGTGTTGTTTGTTGTCGTTGTTGTTGTAAAGTTGACCGATGTCTGTCGAGACCAATGCGGACGTTTTGCTGGTGGAAAACTATGTAACTCTATATGGCCAAAGGAATGGTAATATTGAGATAGCACCCAACTTTCATGCAATTTTGACCTCTCCAGTATTTGAACGGAGTTTCCAGATACTGGTAATGAGGGTCTTTTTACACGGATATTAAAGTACTACAGTGAAAAAAGTGACGGGCCGAACGCAATGAGTCGTAGATTTTCACCACTCGTATAAATAATGTTCTCTGAACTCTTTTCCATAAAGATGGTCATCACGTTTCTTTCGACCAGTTCCTTTCGTCATTATAAATCGCCTTGATGATTTTTATCCAGCAATCAGTCAACCTGTAAACATGGTACTTTGCAGAACAACGTAGACAGGTTATCCATGTATTTGATATCAATTACATGTATTTGATATCAATTACATTTACTATGAACACTTGGTGAGCCAGTTTATTGTTTTCTTGTTTTCTTGTTTATTCTACACTTGGACCTCAGTAACATATAACATCACATCATTCTAACAGGTTAGAGTAATATTACTTATAACACAAAATGGTACCATGACCAACCCCGCCCCCTCCTCTACACATGCACCATAAAGTTACACATGACAGCCGTGCACAGAGTTCATAGATACATGTGAGCTCCATAATTTCCACCCGCTCCCCCTCCCAGTCAGTTTTGAATGGTCCCTGGTTAAAGTTTCCCACAGCAACGCAATACCAATAGTCACACCTCAGTGAACAAGTCTGGCTGACCGACTGGTCCCTGGCAGCAATCAGTGGAGAAGTATGTTAGACTGGCGATAACTGGTATATCTCCCACTTAAATTTGTCCAAATATCCATAATTACGGTGCCCCGAACTTTTGGTCAATAGCAGGGTGATTTAAAGCATACGGGAATTTAATACGTCTATGCCAGTTATCATTATATTTTCGCAGATGTCAGAATAAAACGAATTTTTGTTGTATATTAATATAGTCTGTAGCTGGACCGCTGTTCATTGAGCTATATCCATTGAGATTTCGTTAATCCTAGGAAGGCCAATTCTGTCAGGTGATAATACCGATCTTTTGTTCGGGTCTTGGTCGGAAATATTTTCAATCAAGCTGTTTGCGCAGGCCGAGTATATAATTAGTAAGGCGAATCTGTCTCTGTTAAAAACAGAATTGCTTCTCGGAAATTATACCATATTTTGAGTTTTATCTTTAAAAATGCAGGTATACAATATAACTACTATTTTCTTGGATATATTTAATTTCTTCGTTACAGCGCTTGGAACCGTGGGCAAGATTCTCGGTTGGGGATGGGCTTTGGGATGCATTTGGATTACAGCATTACATACCAAATGTGGGAAATGGTGCCTGTGTTATGTGTTTCCAAATATCATAGAAAATATACATTTTTACCATAATGTTTACTTTTTTCCCTCACTTTTTAGCAACAAAGCTCGTTCACGCCATGACCCGAGGATGCCAAGAGAAACCTGGAAAAAGTGTGTGCGAAGATCACGATCCATACGAGTATTGTTATCACGCTTGTGAAGAGGAACTATGTAACGATTACTTAGTGGGTGTTTTGTTGCCCCCACCGCCAAACAATGCAGACATCGTGAAAGTTAATACGTTTGCTGTTCCGCTCTCGCTATGTTTATCCAAATGGATGTATGAACTAACTCGGAGATGATGGTCAATTGACACATCAGATTAATTCGTATTTCCCAGGAAGAGTTGTCACCCCTAGTATCTCGAGCCCGCATGATTCCAAGCAGGAATGATCTCCCCAAATGTCTTGTCTATTCATCACTGCTAGAGATGCCATTTATTCTTATAGCCCAGAACCAGAATATCACCTCACAAATGTACATTCACCTGGCTAAACTTCTTTTTTAAACATACTCGGTATAATGACGTTTGATTCCGCTCAGCAATAGATGAGTGTGACGTTTTCATTTCGATTAAAAAAATCATTTGATTTATACTACATTCTCTTGCTGTATGGTCTGATCATTTTGCAGGCCTCGGGTCTAAGGGTTCTGGAAGTAGTGGATCTGAGCAAGAAAAATTGTTTTGAGGTGACAACAGCACTATTTTCTCTCTGCGAACATATGAAGCCAGTCCAAAACCAAAACCGTTTTTGGGCAACAACTAACTATTGACACGGTCGATATTTCGAGGTAAAGTTTGTTTTGGTTCTGGATGGGCTGCATTTGTACGAAGAAAAGAGGATGCTGTTTTCAATCAGAAATAGACGATTTCCTACAAATACACCACTTCAGGTTATTCGAAACCCTAAGACCCAGGGCCTGGAAAATACTCACATCATGCAACAAGATATTATATTTTAAGCCAACTGAAAAATTTATTTCAACTGAACCACGTCAGGTCCTTTGCTTCACAATCCCGTCCATTGATCCCTGACTTTAAACAGTTCAACTCAAACGTTCTAGTCCATGAACATATCCACTTCACGTAAGTAGTGTAAAAATGGGCTATACACATGGCATATCGGAGACTAGGATGAGGAATCATCAGGGTCGCCCATACAGGTGGACAGTAACTGTCCAAATTGAATACTTTGTACGACTATGGTAATTGGACAATAACATTAATGTATAAATTGTATATTTAGTAAAAAATAGCCCAATATCCCTCAAGTGATGGGATTCAAATGAACCTGTGGCTTTAATTGGGGACGTCTGTGCATAGTTTATTCATTGATATACGTGTATCATTAAACTGTGTTAGAAAATGACCATAACCTCAATAGGGTTCTGGTATATTGTCAGATTCATGTGTGGTGTATGTATGTATTTTGTTTTATTCGTGAGATGGCTTATTTTATATGAAACGAACTGTGGGAAGAGTAAGTCAAGGTCACTCATCCGTTATACGTTTCAGGTTAAGAACCATTTATATGTGCAATGAAAATAAATTATCTTTCAAGAGATATTGTGTTAAACAGCATTGAACCTACTTTTGTCAGATACTTTGATTTTGAAAATAAGTCAAGATTGATCTTCCCGCTACGGATTTATAGGTATATATATATATACATTGTGATAACACCATTGGTGGACAGAAAAACTTACATTTACCTTATACTTTGTCACTGTCAGTCAACGTCAGAATGATTGGTGTTAAAAGCAGATTTGTATCTATGGTGTAAATCTATAAACCTTAGCTCTATAGCTTCGATAGATATTGTGCTAACAGTATTGTCATGTAATTTAACACTGGAAAACAGGTCAAGGTCAGTCATGTTTAATAAAAATCTGGTCAATGATCATATGTATCTGTATTGTTGATTCGGAAAGGATAACTCAAATCCAATCCTTCTCGTTGATTCTTCTTTTAACAATATTTTGTTATGGAGACATGACACGGGTACCTGTTCATGAGTTTGTCGCTAAGAGAAATATCCACCTGCTGGACCAGAGTATGGAGGAATAGATTTGTCGGAGACACTGCGCTATCTTCGTTGATTACCGGCCCATGCATGCTTGTTGGTGAGATCGGCTTTCATGTACAAACACGTGTGGAGTACGTCATAATGGTTAATTCGATAGGGGCTGTGACGCTGGAGATGGGTAGATGTTCTACTCATTGACTCTTTTTTGGCATTGAACTGGATTTGGAGGTAAATCAAATTTGCTGCTGCTTGAAGGGCAAAACTCGGCGTGGACGAAAGCCATGTTACACAAAGATGTCTACGGTCTCCGAAATGCGTCGTCGCTTGGTCAACCGTCGACTGGTGATACGTCTCGGGACCACAGGTCTCATAATGCCTTGTGAGGCATTGTACCTTGGAGAGCAGGACATGCCCCGATTGTTTGACACGGCATTTGAGGGGAGTAGATTTGAACACCACCTAATGCATCCCTATGCCTTTCAGGCCCCTCGAGAGTGGGGGGGAGGGGGGGTCTCAATCGCATTGAAGCCAAGGGTAAGAACGTGCAGCAATATTTTGACGACACTGCCAATCACGTCACCGAAATCATACTCTCGTTGAATACGCGTAGCAGTGAACACGGTCATGTCTCCCCCGGCTTCCTTGGTGTAGTGATCTAAGTAGCTGGACATTTTTTTTACTGATAAGGTACCGTTATTATGCGAAGAGTGGTGCTCGGACCTGACGGAAATGACGTGTCAGCAACCCTTCCCACGCACGAATTAGATCGGTTGGCCGGCATCGTCTTTTCTTTTGATGATGATGAATTGAACTTCGCTCTGCTAGCTAGAGATGGTGTTCTATTTGGGCCAAGCTCGCAGACCTCTCCTGCGCTCGGCGACTGGCGACTTTCTCCTATCTCTTAACCTGCAAAAACTCGCCAGTCGCCACGTGCCGTAAAACGCAGTGAATTTGGCCTTATCATTTATCCTGAAAAAACTCAACGCGCGCCACTCGCCGGACGAAGCACGAAGCGAGGCGACTGGCGGGTTTTTGACTTCTGGAATTCTCAGGACTTTTTCTCAAGTGCGCATGACCGGGGAGCATCAATTATCGGAATATTTTGTTATTTCACTGCCAGTCGCCATTTTGTGATTTTGCTGGGAAGAAAAGGTTTGTATTTACAGCATGTTTCGAGTATTATTCTCATATTGTAAGGCTGCACCACAAGATAGTCTTTCCTTTTAACATACGTGGACACCATAGATAATTTGATCGGTTTTTGAAAGCGCCTGCATATAGTCCTATTCATAAGCGAACTTAAAATGGTCAACCAACAGGGGTGCACAATTAGTACCCATTGAAATACATATATGCTGTTGATATATTGTGTTGCCAAATTTCAAATAGATAATTTTAATGAGAAATTCAAGCAACTCTATAAACAAAGAAACATCCCATGAATGATATCTCTTGTATGTAGTAGAGCTAAAGAATGCTTTATGACATTAATATATCTCGATCAGTATTCTTGAACACAGATACTATTAATGAACTTAGACTTTCAATAAGGTCCTGATGAGGGATTGTAGTATAGAGAGTCGAGAAATGTGGATACATGTCTGTACGGTATGTGACATTTAGTATCAAGTTCTTCCGTAAGACATTTTGAGTGTTTCAATATCCACATATATCCACATACATTCATCGTTTTTAGAAATAGTGGCAAAATACCTTTCCCAAGATGCTTTTACCTCCTGAAGGGCCCTCTTCAACAGGGTTGAAAGAAGCTTGGTGGTGCAGCTTCCAAACCAGCTATGAATGTAGCTTTGTATGGTGAGTCATGCATTTCGGGAGACCAGTATACAGTATACAACTATATCCTCCCGATGTGTAAAAGTTCAAGTCAAACTCCTTGACAGCATTAGAGTAATTGAATATTTTGGTGGCTACAGATTTAATATACTTATATGAAAAGCAAGGTGATTCTGTGAACTCAAACTAGTTCGGTACAGCGGCGTACCTCTGGATCATTCGAGGTAAATTAATAATGTCCAGTCCTTTATCTAAGCAGTTGAGTTTCAAGAAATGCGATCTTGGGATGTTTTGATTATGTTCACTGGACGATACAACCGAAAATACGCTATATCTTGACATACTTTAGTGACTTTGGGTGGTATCATATTTTCTGAAGACGCAGATTATTGTATATCTCTGGCTATATGATTTAAAGCTCTCGGAAGTAACGCATATAGAACTGTACGTGAGCTATGTATACCATTGGGTGTGTTAGTTAAACCCATCAAGTAATTTAAAATGATATGATCGTGATTCACCGCATAATTAAACTTTCTCCAACCATGGCTGTGATGTCTTCGTTGATGGGGTTTAAATAGCTGGGTAATATAGGATGTATTGCAGAATATCAGCCGTCGTAACGTAAGCCAGCACTTGGTGATTCGCCGTAATATTCGATTTTCACTGAGCCAGATATGAAAACCGTCTATCTTGCGAGGTGAAAATGAAAAAAGAAGTTGGCGTGCGCGTGCGCGAGTCTACAGGGCGAGATCAGGAAGTATTCACTAGTGATTCAGTGTGAACACCGAATGCAAGAAGTGTTCAAGTGAGGTAAGTTTTCAACAGCGCAAATAACTGGGGCATTTTTTGGGGTGCAGGGAAGTTTTTGGTCTTTCTATGGGCCATCCCTGGTCCAAACTGGCTTTTTGGGGTGTCATATTGTAGCTCTTGAGATGTAGACTACAACCGGCATGGTTTTTTTTATTGGAAGCCGCGTCATCTTACGCATGTACAGTCGAGGCGTAATAGAGAAAGAGAGAATTTTTTTGGATGTGTGGAGTGTCATATTGAAGCTTTCGCGACTGGTGTGGTTATTAATGGAAGTCTTGTCAATCTATGCATGCACAGTTGGGGAGTAGTATAGAAAGACGACAGCTTCGGATGTGCGTAAGGTGATAGATTTGAGCCATCCTTGGTTCAAATGGACCGTTTGGGGTCACGTTTTGAAGCTTTTATTGGGTAGAGTCCGGCTAGAGTGGTTCTTTTGGAAGTGCCGGCATTCTGTTCAGGCGCAGTCAGGCAGTAGTAGAGAAAGCACAGCTTCGGAAGCGCGCAGTGGGGCGTTTTGGGGACTAGGCGATCCGATTTTGAAGCGCTCGGTGATGTCCCAGACTGGAGTGGTATTTTGTCCGCTAACGTCATGCTGCGCATGCGAAATCGGTATGTAATAGCGAAAACGGTGAGCTTAGGGGTGTACTGGAGAGTATTTGGGTGAGATAGGGTCCATCCTAGGAGCGAATATACCGCATTGGGTGTCATTTAGTTCCGTTTCTCCACGACATCTCAGCTTTAATATTGCGGACATTTCCAGCCGGTTTGCATACCTCTCCGATCAGAGGTTAATGGGAGAATTCAAAGTGGTTGTCATGCCGAAAATTTGGGTTTCTAGCTTTTTTGCTGCAATATTGTGGTTCTTTCTTACATGAATATAAAAAATCGCATCTTATAATAATTTCCTTGTGTAATATGCACTTTTTGCACACCAAAAATGCATGATCAAAACAAAAATCTACTGAAATATTTCCAGATTATGACATCGCTGTGATGTCAGCAGCATAGAAATTCGACTTTTGGAGAGGCGAGATGAAGAGGAGATAAAACATTACGTCCGCTGACGTCACCTCCGGCGAAAACGTTACTTGAAGAGGCTTTCCCACATTTTTGTATGTAAAGTCCATTTTTCACATTTTATTTTTCATAAAAAACCTAGTTTTGCATCTACCTAATCACCTGATCGACATCGACAAGCGCTTCAAGATGATCCCTTACACGGCCCCTCAGGGCCAATATTTGCCTAACTAGACCCACGTGACAGGATTTTTCCCCGGGAAATCCTAGTTTTTCTCCAACCCAGCCCGTTGCGTTACCGAAAGTTACCTAGCACAGGATGTGACCTTTGACCCAGACGTGATCTCGACCGGAGTTGACGTCATCAAGGGACGATACTTCACCGGACAACACGTCATCCCGTTCCTCAACATTCCTAAGAGATTTCGCCTTTCTATACTACTGACGTTATCACTGCGGCGATCTTGGATTTCTACTATTCCTGATAGAAATTACCCCCAACATATATTGGGGAAGTCGTCCCCCCCCTCACCTAGGCTCAAAGTCTGCGAAAATTAGTTTAGTTGGATCAAGGAAATGAATATGAGATAAGGATATTGATTATGGTATCTGCACTTTGACCTCTGTAGTGACCTTCAAAAGTTAAAAAAAAAGAAGATTGGTAATGATTTGCGTTAACCTTGTTAGACGCTGTAAGGATATCGGGCATCGTACATGCATAGGAAGCAGAGAAAAATCTACCGGTATAAAAGTAAAATAATCATTTCGCACCTCCGCTGTGAAAGACAGGACTTCGAGAAACCGGAGGTACCATTTTGCGCATGCGCAATCACCATGTTAAAACACTTTGCTAGATTGGCAACATACCGAACTCTGTTCAGTACATTTCAACCTTCAAAATGAAATATAGAAAATAGACTCCCTAGGGGAGTGCAGAATAAACTAAATTTTACCACCCCATTTCATGGACTAAATACCTTCATATTGGGTCAATGGTTAACCACATCATAACGCATGCACATTTTTTACATAGCCTACAGATTTTATTTAACAGAAAGGACCAGCATTTCAAAGATTTCATCGCCTCATTAGAGTGGAATGTACTTATATCGAAGAAGATATATACAAATCCAAATATGTCAGAGCTGCAGTCAACTATATTCTTATTTTACATATCATATACATAAGGGAAAGGGTGGAGTGTGGTGGGAGATATGATTAATAGCACAGAGCGATAATTCTGGAAGATTTCACATGTCTTTTTTTCTTTCTAGGTGTGCAAAAATCTTTAAAAAAATAATAAATAAATGTCCACTGGTTTTGTTAATTTAGAAAAGTTTGGCGACATCGTTCATCATGTGGGCTGTCTAACTCGTTTTTACTTGAACGTGATACTATTACAGAGAGACTAATTTGTGTAGTTTAGCGCCACTAACACAAACACACTCATTTGAGATGGCTCTAAAGTACGCAGGGGTGGGGGAGGAGCTTTTGTCGTAAAAGGAAGTCTCACACTGCTAGAATGAGTGTGTCCGTGTGACAGGAATCAATGTTCCAGGAATCAATGTCCTTTTTCATGGTATATATTTCGATTTAAGAACATATGTCTTACCTGACTTGCAAATCAGGAATACATGTTGTCAGCTAGGTTCAAAGGAAACATGTGACAATGCTGCAGGTCTATGATATATAGAGATCTCTATCTCTATATATCATAGGCCTGCAGCATTGTCACATGTTTCCTTTGACTAGGTTACACGATACATGACACGGACAATTATTCCTACCTGACAATCTTTCCTTTTGCAACGGCTTAAGACCCTGATCAGTCCTCACAAGATTCGAAATTTAAATTTGTAGATTCACGCATGCTGGAGTGTGTGCATTTGTTCTTCTATTCAAAAGACACGAATTATGTTTTGTGTGCCTCATTTTAACGAGATAAATGTGGGTTACAAACTGAATAGGCCATATGCATGGATGAGACAGTTGGCAAAGGGACAAGCGCGATGAGATGGAGATATGCGAGATTTAGCCTCCAGATGGCGCGCGGCAAGAGTTAACCTTGTGCAAAAACAAAGGATTGGCTACATGTTTGTGTCGTGCAAACGTGACTGCAGCCTACTTTCAAAGCAAATATTAGATTTCGCCCTGATCCGAAACACACCGGCTAGGCCTGTGCTCCCAGAAGCATGATAGTTATTTAACAGTTTTCAAGTTATATCCTACGCAAGGGAAAGTTTCAGTCGTATATAATTCAATAGCCACATGTGATATACCGGTAGTTGAAAATGTACTACGAAGATTCAAAGTTGGGCGAGTGAAAATTTACTCGTAAGAAATTTGGAGATATCTCACAATCAGAAGTTTTACCGCCCTGATGAAAATGACCAGCTCAAAGTTACATGAAGCCGTTGGCTTCGTTTTGTTCCTCTTCGCCGTATCAGGTATGTGATCAAAGTCAGTGTAGCCCTATTATTACCCTGTTGTTACCGTTACTAATTAGTTAAATTAGGCGTATTAATTATTTATTGGTTAGGTCGAGGGTGTTCACTCAACAAGGGTGACGAGCCCCTGTGGGTTTATCCGTCGAGAACGATAACCCTGTCAGAGGAACGGAATAAGAGTTATTTTCTGCGCGATTCCCGATACTCTCTCGATGATAAGTGTAACGAGGTGTCTTCTCTCCCTGCATGATGTAGAATTGAAGTAAGACTGAGATGTGAAAAGAACACATGTTTCTTCATTTTCTGCTAAAAATTCACTGCTGTTTCATAGAAAAGACACTTTCCAATTTCGTCGTGTACGTGTCTGTAAACATCACTACTCAGAGTTAAGCATGTAGGAATAGGACACATTTTCTTGGCGGTTAGATGTACAATTTCTGTTGACATGGGAATTTCTCTCGTATATGGTATTTCAAAGTCGAAAAAAGAAATCCTAGATTTTAATATCAAATTCACAGAACATACTGCTGACAAGACCGATTCGTCCCTCGCCCACTGTCCATGCACAAAAACACATGTGTGTTATGTTTTATTAACATGCATCTTGTTTCCTTTTTTACAAACACAGGTCTTGTGTTGAAAAAACACGAATGTTTTATTGTTTTGTGTCAAAATATTTTCAAAAGGGTCAGTATAGTTATTATGTTGGACGATTTAGCCACCTCTTCCCCTCCCCACTCCGCTCAAACCGCTCCAAAGTATGAATGGCGGACAGTTTAGCTTGCATGAGACCTGTTTTCCGGGTACTTATTATATTTTTAGAGAACTGTAATCAAATTGGCAAATAACGAAATTCAACCAGTGATGGGATGAATTTCATCACCCATATATATGTCAAATATATGTCTTGAATGTTTCAATCGAATAATGCAAGAAGTTGATCTGTGCATTTTCAAATCAGATCTACAAGTCATTGAATTTGAACGGCCAAAGGAGACAGCATCAATTGGGGTTGGGGAGGGGGGACTTGTGTTCCATAGGACACGTCATATTGGAGAGGGGCGGGTTGGGTTCCACAGGACACATCAGATTGGGGAGGGGGAGGCTTGGGTTCCACAGGGCATGTCAAATTGGAGTGGGGGTTGCCTGGGTTCCACAGGACACGTCAGATTGGAGAGGGGCGGTTTGGGTTTCACAGGACGCGTTAGATTGGAGAGGGGAGGCTTGGGTTCCACAGGACACGTTAGATTGGAGAGGGGGAGGCTTGGGTTTCACAGGACGCGTTAGATTGGGGAGGGGGGGGGGGGGCTTTGGATCCATAGGGCACGTCAGATTGGAGAGGGGAAGGTTTCGATTCCAAAAAATACGTCAGATTGGAGAGCATAATAATAATGTATTCCTGAAATGAATGTTATAATTTATGTATGCATAGCATATTTAAACAGCTATCAATGCTTCAGTTTACCAAGGGACAGCATTCTGAAGTCCTCCTTATATAATTGTATTTGCGGTTTTCAGTACACGCTCTGTTGTTCTGTATCCTGTTTCGTCCAGAACGTGTCTGACCTTTTATGTTAACCTTTCATTTGTAGAATGCCGGGAGATGTGTTACACCTGCAGTTACAATATTAACCCGTTAGATCAGGGAGTGGAATGCGTTTACGAACCGAAGAACGTCACTTTAGGACAGTGGGCCAGCCAGTGCCCGTATAAATGTCTCATCACCAGTGAAATAACTATAGGTAAGCAACACTGTCTCCAAAGCATGCATTTTGTCTGTCACAAATGTACACTCTCAGAAATATTCAGGGAATAATCCTGAATAGATCAGGCTGCACATCCACAACTCAATTTCAGGGGTTTTATACCTGAAATAAAGGGATAATTTCCTGAATTTCAGAAAAAAGATCTCTGAATAAGAGGATTTTCCCTGAATTTCAGGCAAATTTATCACCCTGATTGGTAAGTTCCCGACCCTATTCAGGTGTATTTAAATACCATAAAATTCAGGTAATTTAGCTTTAATTCATGGATGATATACCTGAAGTTCAGGAAATTATCCATGGATTTCAGGTAAATCCCTGAAATTGAGTTGTGGATGTGCAGCCTGATCTATTCAGGATTATTCCCTGAATATTTCTGAGAGTGTATACTTGACAGTGACGACCCGAGGTGACCGGGATACATTTGATCTCCAAGAGCATAGGGATCCCCATCGTCTTTACCCGTGCCTATGACTGGTCGGCTAACTCTCGAACCCCAACGATCTAGGATCATTTTTGGGGAGGGAGAATAAAATGCTCAATGGATTTAGTTATTGTATGCAAATGAGGTTTGGTGATGTCACGAAATTAAACAAAGTTAATGAGCTTTATGCTTATATATTGCCAGAGCCACAATTCTGATCTCGTCGAAAATTGTCTTTTTTTTCAAAATATGGTTACCATAGCATCAGGTTGGCAAGTATAGTGCAAAATGAAGCCCTTTGTGCCAGTTCAGTTCATATTCAAGATCAGATTCAGATTCAGGTGAGGACTTCATGATCACGAGGAGCAAACAATGTTAAAAAGGAGCAAACACGGTCAAAGAGCACATCAAACCAGATCAAAGACGTTTAAGATCAGAGAGGGATCAAGATGAAGGAGAAGTTGCAAAACCGGTTTAGGTTAAAGGACTCGACCAATCAGATCAATTACGTATGCGACCGCCATCTTTGTTGACGTTGGTATAATTTGTAAAGAAGCGCTGGCAATGTTTTACCACGTGACAGATCAATTTATAGAGGTTGATTTAGCATAACCAATTCATGTCATTTACTATACAAGGGCAGATGTATATTATACAGCTAGGTATTTACATGGAAGCTGTTGAAATGATAAGTATTAGGGCAGGTAACTCTATTTTGAATTTTGGAGACCCCGAAATAGGGTTATATATTAAATATAAAAATATTTGCAAGAGTCGAACCATAAGCAGTATGAAAAGCAAGCATCTCTATATTGATAACTATGTAAGGGATATACTAGATATATACATATATTTATATAAAAAAATAAATAAATAACATACTTGTTGGTTAATTCGCTCTGCAGTTTTGGTCAGTTTGCCGTTATTACTTATCTGGACGTCTCATAGTACACTGTTATAAATCACACCGTAAATTCACAGTTAAATGTACTGGCAGAAAAGGTGCCAGTACATTCAACTGTAAAATTACGTTGCACCGTATTTTACAATTACCGGTTTTTAACAGGCATTGAACTGTAAAATGTTGCACCGTATTTTATAATTACCGTTTATTGACAGGCATTCAACTGTAAAATTTGGGTAGCCAAATGTGGCACCATTGTCTACAATTATCGGTTCCGCGGCAACGTAGGTCACTGGAAGGCCGAAATGGCCATTGCTCTTCGTGTTTACAAATGCGATCACCACAAGCTTCGTAAATAATCACGAACGAATCTGGGCAATTATTATACGAATAGTAGGATACAACTCCAAGTCAGATAAAACCCATCTTCGCATGTGCAAGTCGAACACTAAATGACGGAACGTTAGTGTAGTATATAGCTTGAAATGTGAAGATGGCCAAAACCAAAACCATTCCGTACTGTAGACCAAAAATTAAAGTTAGCCGCTGCGTCCGTCCCAGCGCGTGTTCTGATAATGCTCTGAATGTTGTATCGTACAACGCAGGTGTCGGATGTTTCCTGCAACTGAGCGTTTCGTGTGCAAAGATATCAACCTCCTTTCAGAGAAAACAAGAATTTTATGTTCCGTGTGTGCGCAGTTTACCCATTGCAGTTGATGTCAACTGAAATATCACAGTTCAATTTACAGATTAATGTGTTTACGATTGAATGTACTGTAAACTCCAACATACATTTACTGTGAAACAACGGTAATTTATAACAGTGTATGGATGGTGTACGGTGCTCGCATTGTCTCGTCGGATTGCGATACTAGGGGTTTCTATACACGCATGCGTAACAGGTCTAAGCAGGGGATAGGAAGTATGTGAATGTGAATGATGATATAATAGGTACCACATTCAATTCATCTTAGTGTGCAAATGGTGACGGCCCATTACCATTAATTGATCAACACCAGTTACAAGTGACGGTCCATTACCATTAATTGGTCAACACCAGTTACAAGTGACGGCCCATTACCATTAATTGATCAACACCAGTTACAAGTGACGGCCCATTACCATTAATTGATCAACACCAGTTACAAGTGACGGCCCATTACCATTAATTGATCAACACCAGTTACAAGTGACGGTCCATTACCATTAATTGGTCAACACCAGTTAGAAGTGATAGTGAGATCATGCAGTTCATGGCCCTTAAATTGCGATGAGGTCAGTTCAGTACCAATAAATGCTGATGCAATGATTGTAGTCAGAAACGAGTGATGGCCATCACCGTATAATGTTGATGATGAAATATGGTGAGGGCGCTAACTCATCAATTTTATCGCCTTTTTAATGATATTATCACCATTTTAATTGCCGTTTAAATGCGATGCACAGAAAAGAAAATCACCAAGAATTGCCCGACTTATCAATCATTATTTTCCAGGCGAGTTGTTTAACTGAAGTCTTTCGAAATATACTGCTCGTTAAACTCGTGCAATGTTATGGAAAAGACGTTCAGAATCCCCCCCCCCCAGCCCCCCATTTCCAGTTATCATGGGTACATGGTAGAGAATGAATTTGGCACACATTGACTTGATCAGCAGTGAGTGTCTTCGTCGATGTTATTGTTGCTGTTAAAATAAATAAATATTTTTGAAGAATAAGAAGTAATTTTATCCTTCAATGAATATGAAGATATTCCGCAGCAACAAGAAGAACATCGACGAAGACAACCTCTGCAGATCATGCCAGTGTTGTTGGGGGGTTTTTTGACATTGGTTACAATGTGCCTGGAATAGAGATACCGATTGAGCGCAAGTCAAGGTGATACAATATAGGCTTTTTGGATAACCTCTGAGGAATAACCCCGATCTGTTAGCTCAGTCAACATTTTCAGGGTTGAAAACATAGATTTTTGGATTAGTCGGATTTTCGTCGAGACTTCTACGGTGAAGACGGGTTGTCAAAGGACCTTGGATGGTTTAAGTAAAGACAGATAGGAAGTAAATGTTTAAACCACGTGCCCGGTAGAATGGAATCAATACAACATGTTGGGAGTGAAACGCTACACATGTAGTTTAGAATATCGCCGAGAATTCATTATTAAATAGACTCCTGAAACTTTGTCATTCGCATTGTCAAACTTGTCTGTTTTTGTTGCCGTATAGAAACGTTCTCCGTAATAAACGTAAAACTCATTTTGACTGACTCAATATTTCGGCTCTTTATTTTGCCACCATCAGGTCACGTTCTCAATTTAATAGAAATTATAATATTTTTGAAAGAATGTGTTTGCAAGAATACTATCTCAGTAGTTTAGTTTTCGATATGGATTATCTCTGCCATTTCTAAAGAAAACATCACTTTCTGGTATACCCCACATGGCCGCCATTTTGAATTTACTCGTGATCCTCTGCTCGGTGGGGAGGGGGGGGGGTGCAAATAATCTCAAATGACCCCATAAAATAAACTACAAAGTCACGAAGTGTCAGCTCAATGTTTTCTTGTTCCGGAGACAAGGCGGAGAGTAGAGAGAGGGAGAGCGAGATATATAATTAAGGTTTAACGTCGAGTTTAGAGTTTAACGCCTCCCCCCACCCCCATCCCACCAGACCTGACAGGGTTGATAAATAGAAATTCAAGCAAAAACTACCTTTCTACCTCCGTTTTATCCCTAACCTGTTTAATTACTTCTCAACTTTGAATTTTTCTGAAAAAAAAAGAACTGTTAGCCCCGAATAAATTTTTTTTTTTTTTTTTAATTTCCCTGTTGTAGCTGATATATGTGATATCTTCAAACACCATAAGCATAATAAGACTCGTTTCATGTACTTTGATAGAGTTGCATGGTGATGTCGTGAGGTCACATCAACTGTGTGTGTAGTTCAACATTCTCAGTTTGGTTGGGTTTAGGATGGTTGGGTTTAGGATGGTTGTGTTTAGGATGGTTGGGTTTAGGATGGGTCTCCAAGGCGTTTTATGTTGTGAATATAATGGGGATCTAGTAGGCACCCTTTACATTATCAGTATGGGGGCTGCAAACGTATACAAGAGAAATGTATACATGCAGCCAACATTTGATTGTATCAGGAGTTCTAATATCGACGGCGATTTTAAATTGACAAAGGACGAGTTGCGGTAAGATAGCGGGCGGTACTACGCTGACCGTCTATTGTCAAGCCGCTATTATGTGGAAGCTCTAGCTGTGACGCTGTGCTAAACAGCGGAATCCCCAGGTCTAAAAATAAATGACACCAGTTTCGAGGTTAGGCCACTCCAAACGAATTTATCGTTTCGCACACAACATAACTCTAAATATGTTTTTTTACTCCAGTATTTTAATCAATTTTACCTCGTCATTTATCTGACAATTTCATTTTATTTTGATTCTTTAAACTGCTCTCGTCAATTTCATGCCCTTTGCTCAGGTGACTTCCAATCAACCGTCGTGATATGATTGAAACATAGTTGAAAACGACGTTAAATCCTACTTACTTACTCTACTTACTTGGCTTCAAATCAAATGACTGGTGCAACAAATAATTCCTGTTGACACTTGAATCAAATGAATATATCCAATCGGACCTCAGATAGAACAAACTTCATGTTTACACCTTTTTTGCAAATAATTTGCCCTTGACCTTCCGACACATGCAAAGGGAAGAAGAACGCGTTGTGCAAAAACTGAGTTGTATGAGGGGAGACATAGCATTGGGTGTTGCTGGTTCACTCTATCCTCGAGCAGATCGCTGGAAAATCGATACCTTTATGTCTTTATCATGCGCTCATCCACCCTGATCCCAATGAAATTGTGAAACATATACTTTTCTTGTTTGGCCTGATGGTAAAACTCTCGCACAGTTCGTATTTCACTTTTCCAAAGGTGACACTCATGCTGACATCAGCCGATCACTCAAAAAATATATAAATCGGCTACTCTGATTATGATGCCTTCAACATAATAGTTCTGAGTAAAAATTGAGAAATTGAGATTGAGAAAGTTCGAAGGTCGACTTGAACGTAGAACAGTTAACCAACGCGCATACTGTATACTTTTGTCAAATTCGAATTATAAATATACATATATATCATCTATACTTTTAATTATCTATGAAGACATTTTAAAGTTCCATTATGCTTCATAATTCGAAGAAAATAATCTCAAGTTTTTGATTGATTGATTGATTTTTCAATATTTATTAGAAACCACTTCTTGAACCAAAATGAAATTAACACACATGAAACATTATTATATAATAACGAAATTACTATCAGAATGAATTTGGTTTGCGAGGTGTTTTTTTCAGGAATTTAGGAAACACTATGGGAATTCCCCCCAAAAGTGTAAAAAACGTACAATTGCACGTTTTTACATCCTATTAATTTGCACATTTTGCATAATTTTGGATCGATTTTTCTCGTGCATATCCAGCTACTGTTTAACTCTTAAATATTCAAAGTTGGCAGTTATACGTCTGAAATGAAAATTGTGTTCCTTACTGCAATAGGACAGAAATCCATCTTACTGAAACTCGTCCTTTTGATGTGCACCATCAGAAAAATGTCGATCAACAACAAAAAAATCGGTTGAGCTCAACACCAATAAATGTTGTTGAATTTCGACCGACACCATTTGTCTCCAACACCCTTTATTGGTGTTGGCCAGCACCATTATTTGGTGTTGAGCCAGTATTAGCACTTACCAGTAAACACCAAAATATGGTGTTGAGCCTTTATTGGTGTTGATCAACACTATTATTTGGGGTTGAATTGGCCCAAACACCATTTTATGTGAAATTGTTAAATGTTAATTCCAACACAATATAGAACTGTTGAAATTGGTTTTTCTGCGTATATTCGAAAAGTACGGTTCCAAATGCCAGATAAGAAATTTTCTACATATTCAGAAGGCTGCATGAACTGTTCGAAATAGTATTATTGCAAGATCAACCTGTTATTCAACCTGATTCCCAAAATGATCCCTTTTTTCAGAAACTATGGAAATCCGTTCATTCAACCGTATGTGTGGGTTTACTAATGGTGAAGACCGATGCGAGGTGCACGGACCGTACGAGATCTGTTACCACACCTGTGAGGCGGACTTCTGTAACGATGGCATCATGGGATTGTTACTCGGAGCTTTGGAGGAAGAAAATGGTGCCCCTGACAATGTGCCATTACATTATCTCGTTCTGCTTCTGTCAATACTAGGCTACTTTCTAGGCTGAAAATGCAGACACTTAGTCGTAATATGCTTATTTTCGGACAAATCATCATGAAATTCTATGGCGTTTTACGGTCGAACGTAGGACATCCAGAGGTTATTGTCGTCGTCATGTACGTCCGTCCTTCCGAGTGCGCAAATGATAGGTTGTGTGTGTTTTTCATTAAAAATGAAAAAGAGGGTAATTGTGCAACATTGTAACGATCGTCAACAACAATAAACATTGTTGCAATGTTGCACAAGCACCACTATTCAATATGCGATTTTCGATGAAATCTTACATTAGGAAGAATCTTTTCTTGTAAGAGAATCACCTTTTCAAATGTAAGAAAGAAAACAAGCTTGTGTGTCTGACCACACAAGTCAACGGACAAAAGAAAACGACACACAAGCTATCATTTGTCCGTCCAGCAGCTGTCTCGTTACCAATATGGCTTTATAACGACTTGACCCAGAAACGTCAGACAAGTTGTGCACATCCATATTCTTCTGCTCAGAACCCGATTAAAATTAAATCGTCTTGGTCTACATTTTCCAGAGTTGTGTTCAGCATATGTTACATCATATGTGTTACATCGTTACTAAGATATCTTTTTACGAATTACCCCAACATCAAACCCGTTGTGCATATCCATATCCATCTGACCTTGAACGCTGTAAAAATTGAGTCGTCTTGGTGTACATTTCACAGAGTTATGTTCAGCATATGTTTAACCTTCTTCACTTCTTTCTTGAGAACGACTTGCCCCAGAAATATCCAACCAGTTGTGGACATCCATATTCTTGTGGCCAAGAATCAATATTAAAATTGAGTCGTCTCGGTCTACAATTCCCAGAGTTATGCCCCTTCGTTATTTTCAGCATACATATGTTACATCATGCATCAGCTTTCTCGTTAACACCATATCTTGAGATCGACTTGCTTCAAAAACATGAAACCTGTTGCGCACATCCATACGTAGTTGTCAGCCAAACATGCCGAAGTTGAGTTGCCTTCCATTACGATTCACAGAATTATGCCCCTTTACCGTATAATATCTTGCACTGGAACTGAACTATATGTTTTAGAATGTACTGCGATAACTGCCGAAGGATTAAATTGTATTTATCTACTCATGTTACCGGTAAGCAATTTTCGAAGACTGTATTTCTCCATAAAGTCCGACAGGTTTGAAGTCGCAGGTGTTTTATGCCAGCGACTTTGCCAGTATCAATAAATTGCTGTATCATCTGACCACAGATCGAAAATTCTGACTGATTTCTCTTGATTTGTTGAGCACCAATTAGTCAACCCTTATATCACTGTAATCCCAGAGCTTACGGGTTTTTAGATGCGCAGATTCGTATTGCTTCATAGCGTCGATTAATTGGATTGGCTGTTAAATATACAAACTCTTCCTGGAGAAATCGGTGATATATTGTTTCATATCCTGAACAGAATGTATACAGGTATAGAAAGATATCTCAAGCAAAACTCATTTTCTTCTCCCTATTGGGTCCGGGGTTTCTGCCTTTCGAATTTTGTTTTCAATCTAGATGTAAAATAGTTCTTTCTTGTGCATTTTGACAGTATATATTTTTGATTTGTGAAAACATTTAGAGTTCTTGATGAACGTAAGAAACTCAATCCCGACACGTGTTTTGGACTGCATCATGGGCCTGCTCATTTTTTAAAACTAGATGTAAAACGGGAAAGGCTCAGCCTTCATATTTCATTTTTAAGGACTTCATAAGACGTATCCAGACTTCCCTCCTGGAAAATTATTAAGTTTTCTGATGCACAACGCTGCGTTATATGGTTAAATATGGTTTATTCTCCCCTCCAGTACATCACACTCACGCTGGGGGAGCCGCGTTGAGTATGTTTACAATTCAAGAAGACTCTTGTCCAATTAGAGGCCGCCATTTGGCGCTGTATCATTCAGATTCGTTCTTGCCCGTTACTGCGTTAGATGTATTCTCGGCTGCTTTTGTCCAATCAGAAGTCGCCGTTTCAGAAACTTTCATCTTTGCTCGTGCAAACCCGTCGATTACGCCTTAACGCCTGTCGCAATGCCTTAACGCCCTATCTTTACGCCTTAACGCCCGTCTCAGCGCCTTAACGAGCGATACAGGGGTTTTGGAGGACGATTGACCTTTGAACTCTGAGTCCACTTGACAGGCGTTAAGGCGTAATGACGGGCGTTGACGGGCGTCACTGCATTTCGATGTATTGGCGGCAATTCCATGAAAATCAGGGCTTCTGAGCTAGTTCACCAGGGCGTTGAAGCGTTAAGCTAAGCGTTGACGGGTGTTACTGTCTATAAGAGCAAGTATATTGCCAAAATACGCACAGTCAACGTTCAACCGTCAATATGGCTTATACTTGCTCTGAGTGCCAAGGCACGTTCACCAGACGTTACGATATGATGCGACACGAGAAAAATATACATGGGATTGAAGACTCCGAGCCACAAGAAGCCGATACAGAGATTGATGAGAGTCTATCTACTGATACGGAAAGCTTGACCTCAGATAGTCAGCCTACATCCCAGGAAAGTGAGATTGCTGAGAGTCTATATACTGATACGGAGAGCATGACCTCAGATAGTCAGCCTACATACCAGGAAAGTGAGGCAGAACCTACCTTCTGGGATCCTATTGTGACAGCAGCTATCAATACTCATGCTGCAGCGATCGAGGACGCCGTACAGGATAACTTACAACAGGCGTAAACCCAAATGCGCCCCTGCATCAGGAAAGCAGCCATGGCGATCTATGAACAGTATACCTTACTACCGCTTGAAATGGAAGGCGACCCCACGCACAGGTCCATCATGAAGACCAAGCGTCACTTAGAAGAGGATATGGGTCTACCACCCACTGAGGCCCTGGAAAATGCGATCAGGATGCGCATACAACTCTTTCAGGACATGCTGCCCGAACAATATCCAGGCCTGCCCGACGAGGATTAGGTCACACCGAGCAAAGATGAAAGTTTCTGAAACGGCGACTTCTGATTGAACAAGAGCAGCCGAGAATACATATAACGCAGTAACGAGCAAGAACGAATATGAATGATACAGCGCCAAATGGCGGCCTCTGATTGGACAAGAGTCTTCTTGAATTGTAAACATACCCAACGCGGCTCCTCCAGCGCGGTATGATGTACTGGAGAGGAGAATAAACCATATGAAAAAAAACATGTTGTTGTTGTTGTTCTCTCATCTCTCATCCTTGTTGATGTTGTTGTTGTTTTTCTTTCGTCTGTGTATATCATGGCGTCAAGGCGTTATGCTAGGGCGTTAAGGCGTAACGACGGGCGTTTACGACGGGAGCTCGGGGATGGAGTAGTCGGGAGCTCGGAGCTCGGGGATGAGGCAGGCGGGAGCTCGAGGCCCAAATTTGTTGCTTTCTATACTAATCCTAAATGTAAGATGAGGACCCGGATGTAAAACTGATACCCCACACGGTCCATTTGACCAGGTATGGTCCCTCAATCACCTTACAAACCTCCACGAATCCCCAAAATGTCTGCTTTCTATTCTACGGCCAGACTGCGCATGCGCAAATTGATAAAAACGGACGATACATTAGTCCAGTCGGATCCCACTCACTCACTCACTCACTCACTCACTCACTCACAGGAAAGTACCCGGATGTAGGTCAGACAGGTCTAAACATCTTCCCAGGGTCACGCCCGATTCACGCCTACCGGAAGTGACGTCATACATCAACGCATCCTATCCCCAGATACAGAGTAGTACACTTGCACTCATTGATCTTTGTGAACTTAAAGAGCATATTGACGCTCACTGACCCCAAGAGGTCAAAGATCAATGTGAATGAATATCCCGTGACTATACTTTGGGATAGGAGTTTTCCTCTATTGTAGGGATAAAGTCCGTGTTCCGCTTTTTATATATTTTTTTTTCTGTGAAAACATGCACCCACACATAACTTGATAGGCAGACCCCGATAAGCCCGGGGACCGATATGACCCCTTTTGGATAGGGTTGATAGGAGTTTTCCCCCATTTTAGGGATAAAGTCCGTGTTCCGCTTTTTATATTTTCCTCATTTTACATGCACCCATCCATAACTTGATAGGCAGGTCCCGATAAACCCGGGGACCGATATTAGCCCTTTTGGATAGGGTTGATAGTGGTTTTCCCCTATTTTAGGGGTAAAGTCCCTGTTCCGTTTGTTAGCCCACCATCGGTGGGCTGTTCAAATCGCTTTTCGTCCGTCGTCCGTCGTCCGTCCGTTAGTCCGTCCGTCCGTAAACAATTCTTGTTATCGCGATTTCTCAGGAACTACTTTATGGATCTTTCTCAAATTTGGTACACAGGTTCCCCTTGGGGTCTAGTTGTGCAGGATACCTTTTCTGGTCCGATTCGAAAATCCAATATGGCCACCAGGCAGCCATCTTGGATTTCCCCATGAAACCTTGTTATCGCGATTTCTCAGGAACTACTGCATGGATCTTTCTCAAATTTGGTACACAGGTTCCCCTTGGGGTCTAGTTGTGCAAGATACCTTTTTTGGTCCGATTCGTAAATCCAATATGGCCACCAGGCAGCCATCTTGGATTTCCCCATGAAATCTTGTTATCGCGATTTCTCAGGAACTACTGCATGGATCTTTCTCAAATTTGGTACACAGGTTCCCCTTGGGGTTTAGTTGTGCAAGATACCTTTTTTGGTCCGATTCGAAGATCCAATATGGCCACCAGGCAGCCATCTTGGATTTCCCCATGAAACCTTGTTATCGCGATTTCTCGTGAACTACTGAATTGATCTTTCTCAAATTTGGTACACAGGTTCCCCTTGGGGTCTAGTTGTGCAGGATACCTTTTCTGGTCCGATTCAAAAATCCAATATGGCCACCAGGCAGCCATCTTGGATTTCCCCATGAAACTTTGTTATCGTCATTTCTCAGGAAGTACTGCATGGATCTTTCTCAAATTTGGTACACAGGTTCCCCTTAGGGTCTAGTTACGCAAGATACCTTTTTCGGTCCGAATAGAAAATCCAATATGGCCACAAGACAGCCATCTTTGGCCTTCAGACTAACTTTGCTCATTTCTCTTGTATTATAACAACCAACATAAGGACAGTTTTTAGAAATCTTGAAACTCCTGAAGCTTAGATTATATCTTGGTGTTTTTCAGTGTCCCTTTTCCGATCAGATTCGAAATTCTGTAAACAAAATTACAAATCAATCGTTTGTTCTTAGTAACAATGGACAAAAAGATCCTCTAGTCATTAGCTTACAGTTATCGGACAATGGTGGGCGCCAAGATCCTTCAGGATCTCTCGTTTATATTTTCGGGGACAAATCCTCATTTTACATGCACCCACCCATGACTTGATAGGCAGACCCCGATAAGCCCGGGGACCGATATTAGCCCGTTTGGATAGGGCTGATAGGTGTTTCCCCCTATTTTAGGGGTAAAGTCCGTGTTCCGTTTTTTTTTATATTTTCGGGGACAAATCCTCATTTTACATGCACCCTCCCATGACTTGATAGGCAGACCCCGATAAGCCCGGGGACCGATATTAGCCCGTTTGGATAGGGCTGATAGGTGTTTTCCCCTATTTTAGGGGTAAAGTCCGTGTTCCGTTTTTTTAATATTTTCGGGAACAAATCCTGATTTTACATGCACCCACCCATGGCTTGTTAGGCAGACCCCGATAAGCCCGGGGACCCATATTAGCCATTTTGGATAGGACTGATAGGAGTTTTCCCCTAGTTTAGGGATAAAGTCCGTGTTCCGCTTTTTATATTTTCGGTACAAATCCTAATTTTACATACAGCCACCCATGATGCCCCTGGAGGAGCGCTTCACTTTGACACCTCACTCGACCCAATCGGTCTATTAGGGGCCCCTCTCGCCCCTGAAGATTGCCGACCATTCTCACGAAAACCCACGTATTTGGGACTAATTTCTGTCCGCGGAGGCAGACCGCATTACCGTCAGACCGCGGAGGAATACATGCCACATAGAGATGGGAAGTGACGTCACCCTGGTGGCGCCACCTGTCGGAACTATAGTCCACTTAACCGCCCTGTGACCTCCACAAACCTCCACACCACCTAGCGCAACCTGTCGGATGCAAGAGTTATCTCCCCCGGCAAAACCACGTCTATATCCCGTGACTATACTACTTATATACAGTACATCCAGTGAATAAACAGGACAAATGACCTGCAGAAGAATGAATGAACGATTTAAGAAATAAATGTTAGTTTTTCGTCCTCTAACTGCCCAGATAATGGATGGTAAAACGGAATTGCCTATTGTTTTGGGACGAAGCCACAGGCTGAGTCCTAAAACATAAAGGCAACTCCGTTTTACCATCCATTATCTTGGCAGTTAGCGGACGGAAAAGTAACATTTATTTCTATTCTAAAGCATCATTTACAAATGTTACCAATACTAAATAAAAAAATAATGTGTTCATCGTACTCGTTTGAAATTCAATTACCCCTGACAACAAACTCGGACACACCCGTCCAGATCATCTTTTCTGGTGTTCCACTGGGGCCGGTCTATTCTCTCAGGCGAGGGATGTGGAGAGGGGGAAGTGGGTGAAGAAGCTCAGGGAACACTATTCCTGTATTTCAGTGCAGAGACAATCTTTACTCTCGTTTTAAAAATTACAGACTTCATGTGGACGCGATCTTATGTGTGATGGAGAATCATTTATACCAGATTCCGATAATTATCCCACACCGATTACGGCGTTGATCTTCACGACCTCGAGACAGTTGCCTTCACAGTTTTGCTGACTCCGCCCTCGAGCAGCGCGTGAGTGTACTGCACACACAAGGGCACTACCGAATGATTGTGATGGATTCTGAAAATTCTGGAGAATTTTTTATTACACGAGTTAAGATTACTATCCCTGAGATGTTCTGTCGAATTGCCAAGCAATTTACAGCCCCAGCGGTCCGACTTAAATCTATCTTGAATGCCAGCTATCGTCATTGCAATGTTGCGATTTCTGCTCGTGCGTCATTCATAAATTTACTACGATTGCCACGCCCTCGGATACACAGACTCAGCGAAACGACAAGAATCATGCGAAATAATTCGCATTTGTAAGCCTTTCGAGTCGCAAAACTAAGTGAAAACAGATAATATAGTCAATAATCTATTGAAAGTCGAAAATCGCGAGTAATTTTCACTTATAGGCATTTACTATGGAACAGACGGTGCGATAACCTATCCACCCCGTCCAAATCGTATTTGGAATAGGTCCCTTTTGGAATAGAGTCACGTGAGAAACGATACTATATCGTCCAATATAGGACAGCAATCTCCCTATGCTTTCAATGCTAAAGATCAGGCAGATGCTTTAGAATAAGGTCATAACTAATTCCAATATGGAGACTTTAATTCAATTAGTGCATCTGATCTGGTTTTCTGGAAAGAATCTTCCATCAACCGTCTCAACTACTCTCTAAAAAAAGTTGAGTGAAATTTCACTCAAGTAAGAGTGGAAATTCATCCCACTCAAAAATTGAGTGAGATTTTCACTCAACTTGAGTTAAATGCACTCAACTTGAGTGACATTCACTCAAGCATAAGAGTGGAAATTCATCCCACTCAAGTTGAGTGAACTTGAGTGGTTTTAACTCAAGTTGAGTGAAAAGTAACTCAAGTTGAGTGAAAAGTAACTCAAGTTTAAGTGAACAGTTACGTTTCACTCAAACTTGAGTGGAACAGTTCACTTAAGTTTTTTTAGAGACTATGAGCACAATACATGAATGGAGTGTCCCGGGGCGGTTAGAGTTGTGATCGTGATTGTAGTTTGTCACTGTGGTTAACTATATAGAGAATTTGAGGCGCTTCGTTGGCGTCGAGACTGACAGACTTGTATTTTGAACAAGAACTTGCATTCTGCTAGTCTCCCCCCCCCCCTTTGGGCCGTTTCTTCTTTCTAACGGTCACATAAGTTCATCAATGTCCACCAGATGAATCGAAAGGGCTATTATATCACTGCTCTTGGATATTTGTATCTAATACCGTTTTAGCCGGTACTAGGGGCCGTGTGGTCATGTTATTCTAGATATTCACATGAACATCTACAATAAAAGCGTGGCTTAACTTTTTGTTCTTGTGATGTTTTTAGATATGCACTTAGAATATCGGACTGTGGTTCCGTGATTTTTATTGTCATTACGTCGACATCTTTTCCATCCTCTCTATATGTTGCGATTAATTTAATTGATTTATTAAGATTGTAGGACCTATGCTCCAAACCTCGGAAAACATGGATCACAACATCAGGAATTGTAATATAATAATGAAATATGTGTGATAACAGATATAGATATGTGCATTAATGAATATTACTTTGTATGTATGTGTGGGGGGGGGGGGAGGATGCACTTTTAAGTAAAAAATAAGGTTTATTTGAGACAATAGATTTGTCAATATTAACCCTTACTAACAGGACTGATATTCTCTCCGGCGATACTTTCAAGTTTACCAACATGCCTGATTTAGCCAATACTAATGTCAGTATATATGAATAGCGAGAGGATAGACAGTTGGAAGAGGGGCCATTGAAACTATACGAGGAACTGACCGATTTAGGTGAGGTAACTCAGTGAGTCCGACTGTGCTCATGGACAAAAGACAGAGAAGTTATATTTTTTAGAACTTTTTATATCAACACTGTTCATCAAAACAGATAAAATGTTTAGGGGTTTCTTTTCAAAGTTCTCCGCTTGATGGCAAAAAAACTGTTCAACCAGGTCCTGAATTGAATGACCTTTAACATTAACCCACGTAGTACCAAGAAAATGTATACTATTGCGAACAAGTGACAAAAAAGGCGCTGTAAGGCCCGACACCGATCAAAGGCTTCATTCTCCACCATGTTAACCACAGTCACAAACTACCATCACAATGATTTGTACAGAGGGCAAGCCTCTATCAACGCTTCCCAAAGGTATATGTCGCTAAATGATCTTACTTGTTTCATTTGAATTTGGTGTTAAGAGAACTCGTGTTATGAATATTTAATAGTTTTAAAACGTACAGCCACTATGTCTGCGCACTTGGAGTAATCCACTTCCAGTCAGAGAGGGGAAGAGAATCACAACCTTCGTTTCCTCCAAGGTTTATATCAAAGATCAGTCCATATATCTACCCCGTGTTACCATTCAACAGTTTGTGGACACAGTGACATCAAAACATATTCGACCAGCGTGGTGTGCTATTCGATTGATAAATACAGATACAAATCGGGAGCGTTGATAGGATATTAATTGTCATCGCGAGGTGGGAAATATGGGATCGTTATACATAAGTAAAGGGCCAGCATAATTTCGACAAACATCCCCGAATCCACCTCTCACCCCGCGAAAAATGACTTCTGTTTATAGAAGGTCAACACAGACTGTGAACTAATAGGAGGGAGTATGTGATTCCTAGGCATCGCTGGTTGAACCCCGGTTGTGCCCACAAAGCCTATAGCATTTACATCCCTTCTTAACACCAACCGTCTCTTAGATAAGAGTTCATAAAAACATCTTAATTTCAACTTATTTTGTCCGGTGTCCTGGGGTGTTCGAGGATAATTGAATTTACGCCTAGTCATGTATGAGAGACTTCTACACTCTCGTTTCTTTACCCCAGTTGTTCTCTTCCCAGGACGGACATCATATTTTGACAACTCAACACTGTTTCTATCAAATTCGTCACTTAGATCTAACAACGATTCGACTTTTCTCGGTTTGGTAATTTCCAGTGCTTCTATTTTCGGTTCCTGTTTACCCGTGCGCATTTCAACAGCTGTGTTCAGTGAATGCTGCGTTAGTGAGGGTAATCTGTTGGCAAACATCTCGAACTGATATTCCTTTTGCTTTTCTCCTTCACCCTCCTTACATTGGTCGATATCTTTACCAACGATGCGCTTGCCCCCATCCGTATAGCCCGGTATCTTAGGTAAAATTAACATATTGTCATTCCCATCTGACATCCTTTTCGATAAAGATGCGAGCTTATCCGAATTAATCAGGCTAATCGGGGGCAGTTTCTCGCAGACACTCTGGTTCTTCAAAGCATTCATTCGAATCTGACCGAGAGAAGCACCCATCTGATTATTTTGTGACCTACGCACATCAACGGAACCTTTATTGTTCTGATTCGTGCTTGCACACTCTGTCTCTCTCGCGCGTGTGTCATTTTCCATGTGTTTTGTTTTTCCTGAAGGGATATACTTGTTCATAGCTGGGTTATCTACTACCTCTAGTCCCGCATTCTGTCTTTCCTCGGTTGCCAATTCGTCTTGTGTTAGTCGAAACAAATCATTTTCAATATCACCATCACGGTACACATATACGTTATCACTGTTGCTTATACCATCTTCATCACTGTCTGTAGCCGGTTTATTTTTCCACCGTGTTGATAGTTCTACTTTATTTTCAGTTTCTTTGCAGTGAACTTGTTTCATCTTAGTTATCACTGTTATATTAACAGTTATTCCGATATTAATCGGTGTACTGGTACGGTCTTCCTGATGATCATCAGGCGTATTTGACCTCCTTTCATTGCAGTGCCCGTAATCCAGTTGGTTACCTTCATCCACTATGTCAATTATAGACTCACAGCCTGTATTCCAAGATGATTCTATAGCCATTTCTGATTCCAAACGCATTTTTTCTCCACTTTTGGGCGTTCCAAAGTGTATCTGCACTTCGGCTTCATCTGTCTTTTTCATATTCTTCTTTTTCAAGTTTCGATCATTTCTAATCGATCCATAATACATCGAATCCTTGTTACGACTTTCCCTACTTACTTTCCGCTTCCTCAATTTCTCAATTGTGGGAGGATGTATTTGGTCTACGTATGAACTGTCGCGAGATATCAAACTCACATCTGTATTTTCCATGAGAGCCCGTGTATGGCCTTCTGAAGGTAATGTGCGGAATTCAGCGGATTTCTTCTTCCTAGTCGGTGTTTTTGTCTTCCGGCTCTTTCCCGTATTTCTTTTCAAAACTTTGTGCTCAATTGGCGTCTTTATCATCTTCTCAGATTTGGTATGTTTCACTTTCTTGTTAGGAGCATCCATACGGATTGACTTACTATTAATCTGGTGAATCTCGCCTGCACGTCTGTTCGTGGTTGTTCGACTACCAGTGTATGCAGGTGTTTGTATTATTGCAGTTTCTGGCCACTTGGATGTTGGTTTACTGGAAACAGCTGACTTAAAATGCGAGCTCTGGCTTACTTCTATCCTTTTTCTTGAGTTTTCAGGTGCTTTGATCGCTATGTCCACTTTTCGTCCTGTGGAGCTTACATCTTGGTTCTCTAACGTGTTGGTGCAATATTCCTCGGATATTTCTTCCTTTTGCGATTGGCTGGTATAAGAATGAGAGTCGATCATTGACTGCTGGATTGTTTTGTTTGTGCCACGTATTAATATGTATTCTATCTGCGACAGACGTAAATCTGCCAAACCTCGAGATTGACACGGATGTTGCTGTAATCCCATAATATCTTCTTGAACCTGTGTTGAGATGTCTGCTATTTCGTCTTTTTCATCAGCTGCAACTAACCTCTGTCCAACGGTATATTCTTCCAATTTCGCTGATGGCTTATGTGCTACCAAGTTCGCTTCCCTACTTCGAGGTAACGAGTTGCTTGCTACCAGGCTACTGTCGGCTACTTTCACGGAACCTTCAACAAATTGTGGTGTTGTGTTGCGTTCTACCACGGTACCTTCCGCAAGCTGTGATAATGTGTTACTTCCTACCATGATACCATCAGTAATTTGTGGTAATGTGTTGCCATCTACCGCGGTACCTTCGGTTATTTGCGATAATGCTCCGTGTGCTGCCACGACATCGTTATCATTTTTTCTCGTGTAACCGTTTGTTTGACTTTCTTTAAAATCCTCTCTGTCATTGTTAAAGTATTTCTTAACACTGGAGGACGGTTTGCACTTCAATGATATGTGAGACAATTTTGACGGTGTCATATTGGTGGTGGTGGCAGCCGTTCTTGAAACATTTTTGCTATGGTGGACTGTATACTGAGTTGCATTCTGATCTGATGAACGATGTGTCTGAATATGTGTACGTGAAGGTGGTTTTTCATAATTCACAGATTTGTCAATTGTCATCCCAGTCACCTGTCGTTTATTCTGCGATAGCCTGGGTGATTGGTGAGAATGATTTCTTTCGGCATTATTTGGTATATACGAAGTTTGGTCAATTATAGCCTCACGTTTATCAGTCACGTTGTTATGCCCTCTGGAGAGTTCAGAAGATTCAGAAGTTGTCAATACCAGACGGTTTCCTGGAGATGATTGTGTGGTATATCCAGTTGTAGGGTCAGTCACTAACTTTTGTCTAACTTCTGGAAGGTAGCTGTCCGCATTCTGTACTTGTATTATCGTAGCATGCGAAGTGGAGATTTGAGCGGCGTCATTTTCATCTGAAACTTCTGTGCGATGTTCGTGAATGCTGCTGGTAGTTGGTTGATTACCTTGTCGACAAACAATTTTGATACCTGGCTGGTTTACCAAACTGGTCAGCAGTGTATTATTTTTCTCACTGGCGTATATCTTGTCACATACCTTACCATTTGTCTCCGCGTGGGAAGATTCACGGCCAATGTATGGCTGAGATACACCCTCTTCTCCAGACGAAGTTTTCACATGGGATGGCTCCTCCTCAGAGGCCCGTCTCTGGTCAAAACCCAGAATTATCAAATTTGTTGATGCACACTCGTCTCCAGACAATTTATTTGAGCAAGATTTGATCGTGTTATCCTCAGAAGTTTGTTTCTGTTTGCTTACTGGTATTGACACAGTTTGTAATCCATCTTCGTTCATAGAGGAAATACCTGCACGGGACGTCTCTTCTATTGAAAAATGTTTCTGATCTATATCACGTACTGACACGTTTGGTGATACATCCCCATCATCGGAAGATTTATCTAGGACGCTGGATGTCCTATCACTTGAAGTATTTTTCTGGTCAATAACGGATAATGGTACATTAGGTGAAACTGTCCCGTCCCCAGACGAAGTATCTACACTGAATGTACTGTCTTCCAGAGTCTGTTTCTCTTCATTACCTGGTAATGGCACATTTGGTGATACAAACGCATCATCAGACGTGATTCTCTCTAGTGATGTTCTCTCATCTGAAGACGGTCTCTGGTCAATAGCTGGTAATGGCACATTTGGTGATACAACCGCATCATCAGACGTGATTCTCTCTAGTGATATTCTCTCATCTGAAGACGGTCTCTGGGCAATAGCTGGTAATGGCACATTTGGTGATACAACCGCATCATCAGACGTGATTCTCTCTAGTGATGTTCTCTCATCTGAAGACGGTCTCTGGGCAATAGCTGGTAATGGCACATTTGGTGATACAACCGCATCATCAGACGTGATTCTCTTTAGTGATGTTCTCTCATCTGAAGACGGTCTCTGGTCAATAGCTGGTAATGGCACATTTGGTGATACAACCGCATCGTCAGACGTGATTCTCTCTAGTGATGTTCTCTCATTTGAAGACGGTTCCTGGTCAATTGCTGGCAATGCTACATTTGATGATAAAACCGCATCATCAGACGTGATTTTGTCTGGAGATGGCCTCTTCTCTGAAGACGGTTTCTGGTCAATAGCTGGCAATGCTACATTTTGTGATAGAGCCGCATCCTCAGACGTGATTCTCTTTAGAGATGTCCTCTCCTCCGAAGAAGGTTTCTGGTCAATTGCTGTTAATTGCACATTTGGTGATACAACCGCATCATCAGACGTGATTTTCAATAGAGACGGCCTCTTCTCTGAAGAAGGTGTCTGGTCAATAGCTGGCAATACTACATGTTGTGATAGAGCCGCATCCTCAGACGTGATTCTCTCTAGAGATGTCCTCTCTTCCGAAGACGGCTTCTGGTCAATTGCTGATAATGGCACATTTGGAGACACTATCCCGTCCCCAAGCAAAGTATGTCTATCTACGCGGGATGGTCTCGCTTTTGAAGAATGTTTTTGCTCAAACGCCGATGATAGCGCATTTGGTGATACATTCCCGGACGAAGTGTCTAATCGGGATGTGCTCTCCTCTGAAGACTGGTTTTGGACAATGGCTGGTAATGGCTGGAGACCAGCGAGTGTTGAAGACTCCCCTGGAGATTTCCTCAACTCCGAGGACGGTTTCTGGGCAATACATAGTAATGACAAATGTGGTGATTCACACTCATCCTCATGCGAAGTATTTTCACATGATGACTGTTTCTGATCAGTAGGTGATACTGGTAAATTTGTTGATACATCCCCATCGACAGGCCGATCCACGATAGATGTGTTTTCCGTTAAACTCTGTTTCTTTTTCATAGCTGGTAATGACACATTTGGTGATACACCTTCATCATCGGATGGTGCCTTCACACTGGATATCCTACCCTCTAAAGACGATTGTTCAATAGCCCGTCCTGGAACATTGTTTTGCATTGCCTGTCGGTTAGCTAAAACGCTCTCAAGCAAACTTGATCCGGAATAACTTCCCTTTCGTTTTGGTTTCCTTTTTAACCTATTCTTCAAGTAACCAGGGTTAAAACTGTTGTTTGTCAAGCTGATTTGATCCACCGATTCTTGTCCTGGGGAACATTTAGCCTTTTCTAACCTTTGGAATAATTCTGCATTATCTTTTCGAAGTTGCTCGTCTTCTAGTCTATGTTCTTCTATAAGACCCTTTGTTTCTCGGAAGAGAGACAACAGTTCCGTCATATCGGTGTTTTCTTGTTTCCTAGCTGATTGCAGACGTTTGCGTGTAACATCATTCTGGAAAAACAACACCGGATACTATATTATATAAATTATAGAATTAACAACGTTAGAAAATAATCTTCCTGATCTCTGACAATCGTCGTTACATTGTCCGTACCCCTACGTTAGGTTCCGGAATAACAACGTTGTTTTAACCGAATCCTTGTGTAATATACTATCTTAACAGAACACAATAAAAAAAATTTAATATGCCAGCCACCACGATGTTCCAGTCGCTGATACTACAGCGCAATTGAAATTAAATTTGAAAACTTAAAACAGAAACTTGTTTTTGTTTCATTTCGAGAAAGATTTTCGGAATCGTCGGAAACCTCACCGATGAATTGTATAACTATCAACGCTGATATCTTCATGATCCAAGAGAAAATGGCAGATGCTTGGGGAAATGCATACATATCCATTTATCTGAGCATAATTTTTATTTCTACGAAATTCTGTTTAGAGGAACTCGTGATACCTTCAAATGTGCTCTTCGAACAAATACAGCAGCATAAAATGACGGATTTCGTTAAGATAGATTAGGGTGTCTATCTTGTTCCCCCCGACAACAATTCCCCATAACGTATAAATTTTAGGGGTAGTTTCTTTTTTATTTAAATGATCATCACGTTCGTTTTCTGCACATCGAAGTAAAAGAAACTGAAAACCTCAGAATTGATAATTTCGTAGAATAACCACACACACATAATAACACCGACCTTGATAGTTTCTCCCAACAATTGATTTGCGTCTGAGATATTTCCATTTGCCTGGATCTTCTGATTTTCTTTATCGAGGACTCGAACTGAAGCGACGTTGGAACTGCTGACTGATGGTGTTTGCGGATCTGCGTTTGAGTTTCGCCACGGGTCATTGTTGATGGGCACACTGCGAGGTGGTTCTTTCCCAGCCAAGCATTCATCAGGCCTCTCATTGTTTTCTGTCGGCAAGATATGTTTGAATGTTTCCGCATTTTTCTCCAGGTATTCTTGGTCTTCTCTCTGATGTTCTATAATAACTTGTTTCGTTCCGCGTAGAAGACGGACGAGATCATGAATGTCCTCTGTTTCCTCTTCAGCAGACGATTCCAACACGTAATCGTTCTTCTGGAAGGGAGATAGAAAAGTAGAATGCATACACATGTTAGTACAGACAGTTATGTCATTTTACACAGTTGGCTACATACACAGCGATGGTTGAACATGGTCACAATTTCTTGTTTGCCATAAGCTTTAGCTATTTCTAAATAGTGAACACAATTCACCTCCTCAGACTTGAGTAATAACACGGACAATGTTTACAATAATTTCCTGTTTGGGGGACTACAGTGGCGTTGATCTTTGACCTTTCAACCTCAATGTTAGTAACATGCATACAATTTCTCACTGATGTACTAAATTAAAACAATTTTGAGTTAAGTGAATTTTTCTATATTTGACCGGAAGTGACCTTGATCATTGACCTCAATTTCACTTGGCGTTCTTCCCTCATATATCCACTTGCAAAAATAAATGCGATTTTGAATAATTTCTGATCTTAGGCCAAGGTGACCTTAACTTCAGCTCTAATGACCTCAGGTTTAGAGCGCGATATCTACATTACCCCGTAGTTATACTGGTGTAATGTGAACGAAATCGATCGACTTGAAAGAAACTAAATGATTCGAGGACATGAACGAGAAAGGTATATTTGACGTAGACCAAACACCTTTAGAGAACTACTAGAAATGTAACTTGATCTACAATATCCGATCACTGGTTCAGCTTTAAAGATGAGTTTAGGAAGCGACATTTCCATCTAGGAAAGGTCGAGTAGCAATTAACATCTCCGGGAATATTTTCGTTACCCGAAAACTATACTGAGAGCGAAAACCTCCCACTATGCATGGATCATACTATAGATAAACGGAATTAATGAACTTTGGGAAAGGGGGAAAAATAGATAATTGGACGAGAAATCTCGGAAAGTTTCTGAGGAACACACGTACTGGACATTTACGCAAGGTTATGTGCTTGCATGATTATGCAACTAAACTGCACATATACAGTGATTCGAACGGCGATTTGTCACTTTTGCCACCCTCACCTACCTTCTAGAATTTGCATCGATCCCATCATGGACATCTATCACTGACGACATATAAACGTGAACATGCTACAGTAAGTAACTGTACATTTCATGTTCCTGACCCCATGTCACTTTTGATTTTATTTTTCTCTCTCTCTCGGTTTAGAACCCATACAGCTATACTGACAAAGTTTTTCAACTTACGAATAAAACAGTCCCTGACTCCAATGGGCATTCCATTTATATAATCCCCAGGGACGTTCGGCTGCAATCGTGTTCTTGCCGACCGGACAAACTTGATGTTCTCAAACAAATAATCAATTAGAGACGTTCCGGAGTTACGGCGACGTCAATTAACCTCTGGGTTATCAGAGTTCAAAGTGTATGTGATGGTTACATGTACATACGAACAACTTCCTTATGAGTGACTGTAACTTGACAAATTAAACTTGACTGTAACTTGACATTGATTAAAATAATGTGCTTCCTGACCTAATGCTATTTTTCAGACATTTATAGGGAGGATTTTGTCTGGCACGAATAAAACATTGACACCTCAAACCAAAATTATTTGATTGTGTGAAAAATCCATGAATGGTTTTGGTTTGAGGTGTCATATTTTTGCTACATTTGAATATCTTATAAATGAAACAAGAATATCAAGATAGGTCAGGAAGTACATTTTGAGCAAGCATAAAATCCATTTCTATCCAACATGAAATCGCATTTTTTTGTATTCGAGGCTGATGTTTTAGTACGTATACTTCAAGAAAAATATAATTGTGGCAAGTTTTGGATTGAAAATAAATATACTTCATTACTGCGCACATAAGGGAGTTATGTCGCATGCTGATAGCAAAATACGAGCGTAGCGTGCAAGATCTATGGCGTTACGTTTCGTAACTTGTGTCTAATTCCGCTTAACCCGGGGCTAGGGGCCGTATGAACCCATGTACTTCAAGATCCTCATGGTACTCATATGAACAGTCACAATCAAAGCGTGACTGAGATACATTATTCTTTAGATGACGACTTTATAACGAATATTATGGATTAAGAATACTGATCAGCGATACGGATTTGATATTTTTGGAACATCATGATGTCTTGCCGGCATCATTGAAAACTGTTTCTCTCTTGCAGGAAACAAGCCTATGTTTATGTATACATGATTGTCTTTTTGAATTTGGTGCTAATACTGTTATATGGAATAGGTCTTTGGATTATGGACGCGGATATTCTCTAATGGACGACGGCTGAATTATGAATGACGGACCAGACGCTTGTAATTTCGTATGCAAACATCACATATCTCTTAGTTGCATGGTACACGATAATCAAGAACCTACCTTGAACAATGTTTCGTCATATTGTTTCAAAGTAACCCCCTTCTCGCGTGCATTTTGAATACTGTCGGCCACTGTTATCCCCCGCTTAACTTTCTCTGCTCTCTTGTTGTTTTTCCGACGGATGCTTCGATGAAGTTTTGCTCGCAGCTCTAGACTCTTCGTTTCCTCTTTGTCGCCCATTGCAGTGTGTCTAGATTAGCACATCTCCGAAACTGTAAAAAACAAAGAGCTCATTATAGATAATAAATTAACGAAGCAAAATGAATAACTTCTGAAATATCAGGACAGGCATTATATTATTTATTGTTATGCTCTTTTCAAAGATAATTATATGCACGAATAGAATACGTGTACATGTAAATCTTGTAATTTAATTGTATCCATGTTCTTATAAGTTTCAAGTCTAAACAACTTGCTTTTATCACACATGCCAGCATTTCAAACGGTCATAGTATATTTACTTCAGTCAGCCGTCCTAGATGTAAAATTTCGCAACATTATATTGTTTGGTAAAATGTAATGACACCATTATGTGATCAAGCGAAACATGTACATTCGTTCTTACCTTGTTTCAATATATAGTCTCAATTCGAGAAGACTTTTCTTCTTTGTTATAATTTGCTTGTAATTCTCTCATTGTCCCACGGACATCCACAGCAAACTGAGAAACTATGGTCATTACCGGATCGAATGTCCTACCAGATCTTGGACTTGCTGGCTTCAGCTGAACCCCTTGCTACCTCTGCTTGGATAGTCTTGTCTTTCTCCATCTTACATGTATATCGATTAAGCAATTCATCTGCTGATACCTTTCATCACCAAGAGACATTCCGACGTTAATTCCAGGCGTCGTCAGAAAACAATCGGCTGGCACGAGTTAAATGCATTACTTTCACACATCTACATGTTTCAGATAAACTCATAAAACTATAAAGTATAAGCTAAAATATACCTAAATATTCCGAAAGGAAAGTATTTGTAGATAGGCACAGACTTATCGATGAGGAGTAACTGCATGCAAACTATGAATTATCTGCCATAGTAACATGCATACTAGGTCAACCTCGCACAGAATATCATTTATTCAATGTAATTTTAGAACAGGCATTTTTAGGTCATATAATCGCCGTTTATTTGCTAATGGACGATTCAACTCGTTTCCTGCTTCCATCGTGTCTAGTTACCAATGTTTCATACATATCCGATGTCTCCGGGGACAGATTCTCTGCAGTCCACCAGGCTATTCATTTTCTCAATATAGCTATGCCTACAATATCCATCACGGTCATTGTTGTTTTCCTGACAAATTGGACATTTCCGTGTTATGTTTATACGGATCAAATATCAACTCTTCAGGTGATGTGGTCATATACACTATTGATCGCATTGAACGCAATATGACTCCATACCAATATGGTTACTGACTGGGATACTTTAGAATCGAAGAACTTAAGGAAGACCGTCTTGGCATCGTTTACTACCCTGGATGATGATAGAAGCTTTTTGCCCTGCAATTCTGTACCCTTAAATTGAAGAGTGAGTCAGTGAGTGAATAGGGTTTAACGTCGCTTTCAACATTTTTTCAGCTATATCACGACGGGGAAGGGAAGGGAGGGGAGGGGGAGAGGCAGGGGAATCTACTTGTAACAGAGCAGATCTAATGCTGCCATTTTATAGTGCTGTCCCACTGAAATATCATGCCGTAGGTAGACATGACACCCCACTCAGTCACATTATACTGACACCGAGCGAACCAGTCCTTGTTCTATCCTCTTAATGCTGAGCGTAAGCGAGGGAGCAACAAGTTCTATTTTTCAAGTCTTAGGTATGACCCGGCCTGGGATCGAACCCAGTACCTACCACTTACGAGGCCGACGCTCTAACCATTAGACCACCGCAGTGCGGTATCCCTTAAATTGAAATGAGAAATAAACCTATATATGTCGTTATGTTGAGTTGCGTAACATGGGAACTTTCTGTATTCTATGAATGCAAATGTAACATATATCCAGCTGTAAGAATTCACACTCATTCGATTCTTCAAGTTCTTATGCTCACCAAATTGATTCCCGAGTAGCGAGGTAGCGAATTGTGCAGATCCAATATCCAATGAGCGTATGTATCCAGTTCGTCGTTTTTATCATGTTATCACATGTAACGCTCGTAACCAATGTTAACACAGCCTATTTGATTATCATTGATTGATCAGATGATGACATTCAGGCAATGCGACATGACGAATGACGCGCTGCTCATGTCAACAATCTCGAAGAGCTGAAACACGTATACAACTTCTGGGGCGAGTGTTGGGTACTCTGGTGTTGGGTATTGTAGTTGTCTCAAAATTCTAGTCGCACTTGTCTTAGACTCGACGTTTCCATCAAATCCTATGAAGGTGGATATATATTCTTCACGGCGTCGCGTATATGTTTGTATGAGGGGACTTTGGAGTTGTTTTCTCTCAACTATTTCTCCTTGTTGATATGTCAACCAAAAGCGGTGCACAGTTTGTACCTACCTACCCACTGAGTTCATGCATTCTGTTGAAATATGAAGTCTAAATTACCCGATGTATTTGAGAACAAAATGGATGGTATCGTCAACATACATAAAATCGATTGACACTGTATTAGTGAGCTTCTATGTTGGACACTAGATGGAGCATTCTTTAAACCAAACGCCATACGTATCGATTCGTAAACGCTATGATGAGCTGATTCTTCTAACTTGTAGCGAGATCCATGGAGATTAACTGGCAGCCACTGACCATGACTAATTTTCAAAATTGATTGACTTTTGGATGGTCAAAAAACGTCAGCTACATCAGCAAATAGTGACAGAGAAAAACAGACCTGAACTAAATCTCTGTGTGGAGGTGCAAATCACATGAAAGTAGATAGTTGGTATTCCGTTCAGCTCGTTCTGTTCAATACATAATACATGTATAACCTCAGATACAAATTATGCAAAGTATCCAGCTCAAAGAAGTCACTGTTGCAGCATTTATTGGAGACAAGTTCAAGAGATATGAATTCAAAGTTAGCGACAGCATGCAATGGTGATAGTAGTTGATTGTGGGTGCTCATATTCTTGCAATACATGCATGTATATCAGAGTACAACCGATGCGATTTGTTGCATAAACCCCAGAGTTACAACCGGATTGCAATTATGTGTATTGGCAATTTGATTCTCCATGGATGAGCAAACAATTCACAAATGCAGCTATGAAATATTCTGTGTACGAATTAAGCGTGATTAAATATTCATTATTCAAGATAATATTATTTAAGTATGACGATACGATGTCAATAACATATATAATACAGATTTTGTTTTCTTTTAATCTGACGAAATCGCTCGATACTAATTTGCGGTGAATTTCAATCCGTTTATAAAATAGAGTAGACCGCTCCATTGTGAGAAAAAAAACTTGTAACGCGGTAGGACACCTACAGTTCCACGACGGAAAAAATTATTTTATAGCTGCAATAGTGTGCTGTCATGAATCGTTTATGCCCTACTGAAATTAATTGTTCTCGTCGATATCTTTTAGTTAACCGCTTGTTATCTTTCCCCATATTCGCGCAATGTGTCGGAGAAAGTACTCGTCAATAACAGAAAGACCTCAGTAGTATACAATACATAAATTGGTTTCCGTTGACCTCAGAAATTTGCATAATTGAGGAGGAAATGAGGAGGTGACAGCCAATCAGAAGCGAGTAAAATTTGACCTCAGAAATTTGCATATGACGTCACAGGGGTCACGTGATCAAGGCATGTTCTCGATGGTGGTAGATGTGGGTGGTGGTGGAGGTGGTGGGACCAAAATGGCGGCTTGTGGGTGGTGGTGGAGGTGGTGGGACCAAAATGGCGGCTTGTGGGTGGTGGTGGAGGTGGTGGGACCAAAATGGCGGCTTGTGGGTGGTGGTGGAGGTGGTGGGACCAAAATGGCGGCTTGTGGGTGGTGGTGGAGGTGGTGGGACCAAAATGGCGGCTTGTGGGTGGTGGTGGAGGTGGTGGGTTCAAAATGGCGGCGCAAGGGAGCAAACGAGGCGGTGGGGAGGTCACGGGGAGAAAAACCCCTCACATTACCCTCAAAAAACGTCTAAGCCATATAATAATAATAAACATAATCTATAGGTGTTGTACCATGTTAATAGGTTCAGTCTAGCATCTGTCCCACCCTAGGGTCGAGCGTTTATTGTCCCGTGTATTTCCGCAGAAAATCAACAAACAAAATGGCGGCTCCAGGATGGTGTGGGGACGCCCTTTCCACATCACGGCGTCGACCGTAGCGCCATCTGCACACATTGACGCAAGGGAGACAACTCGTGTACACCAAGAGTATGGAAATAGCCGTGTTGGAGCTAGGGGAGTTACTACTGGTCCAGTGGGGTCGAGTGAGGTATCAAAGTGAAGCCTAGGTGAGGGGGCATCTGATGGGCTGGGTGTAGGGTTGAACTATCGGACTTCTGCGCATGCGCGGTGGCCCAAGGGTATGAAAATAGCCGTGTTGGAGCTAGGGGAGCTACTACTGGTCCAGTGGGGTCGAGTGAGGTATCAAAGTGAAGCTTAGGTGAAGGGGCATCTGATGGGTTGGGTGTGGGGTTGAAATATCGGCCTTTTGCGCATGCGCGGTGGCCCAAGGGTATGGAAATAGCCGTTTTGGACCTAGGGGAGTTACTACTGGTCCGATGGGGTCAAGTGAGGTATCAAAGTGAAGCCTAGGGGAAGGGGCATCTGATGGGCTGGGTGTGGGGTTGAACTAGCGTCATTCTGCGCATGCGCGGTGGCCCAAGTGTATGAAAATAGCCGTGTTGGAGCTAGGGGAGTTACTACTGGTCCAGTGGGGTCGAGTGAGGTATCAAAGTGAAGCCTAGGTGAGGGGGCATCTGACTGGACTAGTGTGTTTGAAATAGCGTCATTCTGCGCATGCGCGGTGGCCCAAGGGTATGGAAATAGCCGTGTTGGGAGCTAGGTGAGTTACTACTGGTCCGATGGGGTCGAGTGAGGTATCCAAGTGAAGCCTAGGTGAAGGGGCATCTGACTGGGTTGGGTGTGGGGTTGAAATATCGGCCTTCTGCGCATGCGCGGTGGCCCAAGTGTATGGAAATAGCCGTGCTGGAGCTAGCGAAGCTACTCATGGGCCGATGGAGTTGAGTGAGGTATCCAAGTGAAGCCTAGGTGAAGAGGCATCTGACTGGACTAGCGGGTTTGAACTAGCGTCATTCTGCGCATGCGCGGTGGCCCAAGGGTATGGAAATAGCCGTGTTGGAGCTAGGGGAGCTACTACTGGTCCGATGGGGTCGAGTGAGGTATCCAAGTGAAGCATTCGTGAAGGGGCATCTGACTGGACTAGTGGGTTTGAACTAGCGGCATTCTGCGCATGCGCAGTCTGGCCGTAGTATAGAAATAGACGTGTTGGGGTGGTGGTGGTGCCCTAGTGGGTCGATGGGATCGAGTGAGGTATCCATGTGAAGCCTAGGTGAGGGAGTTACATTAGGGTGTCGTATCCATTCTGTTGCGCAGGTCACGTGGGGGTTGTGACGTCACTTCCGGGTTTTTCACTAAAAAACTACCTCCAAACATAGAAGAGTTCCTAATGTTTCCCCTTAGACGTCCGTATGTTCAACCGCCGGGTTTTGCTTTTCCCGGCCCCGGCCCCGCCCCGGCGCCCCCCAGCGCGAGCGGCGCGCGCGGGTTCTCCGGAAGTGCGCGGGTTCTCCGGAAGTGCGCGTCATCCCCGGCAGTGCGCGCGTCATACCCGGCAGTGCCCGCGCGGACGCGGGTCAAAAGGTCAAAGGTCACCTCCAGGCCAGACGGTCCAATATGAATAACGACAAGTTCAGCAATGTTCATACAGTTTATTATCCCCAATGTTACATCATACCCAGGCTGGGGGAGGCGCCCTGGGTATGCTTAGTATGTTCACAGCAAAACAAAATTGAAATATCAAACACCATGTTTGAACGCACCGTCACATTTAATGTTTACTGAGCTCAAGTCAATGATCAGCATGTAGACATGTACGGCATGTTATGGTATTCATCAGTGCACGAGTGACGCATTCAACCCATGGCGGTGGTGAATCACCTTGGTAAGGAAAAACGTAACATTGGTCACCCTCTTCACTGTCCACTTGGTGTTGGGTCGTTGTTGTTGGGCCCATCCCAAGACATCCAATTGTTCCAGTTGGTCCAGCATCATCTCTAGTGACCTCCGGTCAATGATGGTAAACGGTTGGTCGTACACTGGGTGGAGAGCACTGGAATAGAAATAGCGCAATTCACCCGTCACCTTATGGCATAAGATGTACCCAAATGCTACATTTAATGTGAAGGCCGTAGGTTGGTCATTGAAGATGGTTTCCACGTAGCTGCGTAGACGGGTGAGCTTGGTCAGTGGGAAATTGTAGATATCTTGAATAGACGGTGGAAACAGTGCCGTGTCATGGTCCAATGGCGCCGAGAGATGTCACTCTCTGGATGATATTCGGGTAAGAGATCGCTAGGAACATTTATGGGCTCGTCCAGAAAATGTTCGATGTATGACGTATCACTCGAAACCGTAACGGTGGGGTCCGGCTGGAAATCCAGGCTCTTCCCAACTGTGGGTATAGGCGGGCTCTCCGTCATCGCATCACCAGTGGCGTTCGCCTCCCCGGGCTTATCGTCACTGGGTCTGACCTTCCGCGGCTCCTCTTCAGCAGGAAGTTGTCGCCAAAACCGTGGAGACGGGGCATGAATCAACCGTTGGTGTCGCAGCAACTGACTGCTTCGTTTGAAGAGTTGACCACAGTCCTTACATTGTTCCGTCGCGCCCTCGTGGAATGAACGTTCGTGGCGCAGTAACTGATCCTCCCGATTAAATGACCGTGCGCATATTATACAAGTATACCGTGCATCGTTGTGGGTGGAGGCCTCGTGGCGTCGTAAATTATCTAGACGAGTAAACTGCTTCTGACAAGTTGTGCAAGTGAACAACTTGATGGTTGACAGAGAGTCTGATGAAACGGCAAGGCCGCTCGCCTTTTATAGCACGCTAGCTGGTGATCTATTTTTAGCACACTCTACCCCAAGTCGAGGATCGAGACTGGTGTACTGGTGTACGACTGAGCCGCATTGCGCAGACGCGAAGTACCCGGATGATAGACACGGACGTCACCGATCCGAAAAGACACGGACTTTACCGAAAATACACGCACTTTAACGAAAAGATACGGACGTACCCGAAAAGACACGAAGGTGAACGCCATTGTGGGAAACCCCCACAGACAGGTCAGTACATGCATTCCTATGATGTTCACGCATAATAAAAATGTAATCTGTGTTGTTGTTGTTGCTCCCTTTTTTGGACTAACCCATCAGAATAGTACGTATCACGGACTACACCCGTAGAGCTACATCTGGTCTATAAAACACGTCCCTCTGGATCCCACACCTTCATTTCTACAGAGCGTTGGCGGAGATCCAGCCCCATGCGACTCGCATTTTACAGCATGCCACCGCGGTGAATTCATTCACGGGTTATCGAGCAGTGGTCCGGTCCATGTTTGCAGATGGCGACGACAACGAGGGACGACGCCAGATCCTGAACGAGTTCACAGAAGCGGTCCTCCACAGAGTGCACTCGATGGAGAGGCGTGCCATCACTCACCACTACTGGACTATGACAGCCATCCTTGATGCTCGCGCTATGGACCAGGAGCGCTCACGCCGGAACCAGCGCCGGCTGGTTGGCCTCACACTAGTCTGTGCCCTATTGACCCTGGCGCTGTGGTATTGACAGTGGGGACTATAAATACGAGGGTCAGACAGAGTGTGTGTCATTCACCGTTCGACATTTGGACCAAGCATGTCACCCGTCCTACGAGCCATCCTGTCCCTTACACCCCAGGTGGGGTTACACGTCTATGAAGATAAAGTCACCCTGGTGGAAGACCGTGGAGATATTTGCTGGTCGCCCGCTGAGACCGTATCGAATACGGTGACGCTACAGCGTGACGGCTGGACCAAATTTAAACGCGTGTTGAGCGACGAGCTCGACGGACACCTCATCCACATAGACAATGCCATCTACGTATACCGTGGACCTTTCTTCGCACGTCTGGGCCGCTACCAAGATGCTACGCGAGGCTTCACCCTAGACCCCCATCTGTGGACAGCCTTGGAGAAAGTAGTGCCTATCGTGGACCAGCTGTTTACACCGGACGAGCGATCATCAGACGAGTTGGAGTGGGCTTGTGCCCTGAGAGAAGCGGCGGCAGAACCCCATGAACAACTACATCAACCCGACGACGACGATGCCATTGATTACCCGGCTACACTCAACCAGCCCAGTGACATGACCACCTGATCCTTTTGATCTCACGGGGTTGTCCCTATAAATACGAGAAACAGTCAACTCTGGTACCATTCACGTACTGACCATGGCGGAGCATATGATACTGGCGTATCTCAGCTTGACCCCCGAGGTTTTCCTGCACGTGTATGCGGATAAGGTCGATATCATGGAGGACACGGACCCTACACAACCGTACCCGGCTCACATTCGTCTGTCCCGAGAGGGCTGGACCAAATTCAAACGGGTGTTGTCTGGTGAACTGGACGGCGATCTCATCCACTTGTGTCACGATGTGTACATCCGACGCGGCCCTTTCTTTGCTCAATTGGCTCGGCTAGATGGGGGTACAGTGCATTTTACCCTTCACCCTGATCTATGGTCTGCATTGGAAGATGCCGTGGTAGATGTGGATGAAGTGCTTATCAAGCGGTCATCAGACGAGTTGGACTGGTCATTTGCCATGGACACTGTGAAAGCCAATGAAGAAAATCAGAAAGAAACTCCGGCCCAAGATATACCCGTTATAAATAAACGATAGAGCCAGGGTGCATCATCATTGTGTCACCATGAAGCGCTGGGAGAAGGTGCTGGATAACTTATACTACAGTCCCGACAGTCCGGCGGCCTATAGTGCATTGTCGGCTCTCTATCGAGCGGCCAAACCCCAGGGGATACAACGTGCCCAAGTCCGAGATTGGTTAAGAAGACAAGACACCTATACCTTACATCGATCTGTCCGTCGCCATTTTCTACGGAACCGGGTCATCGTGGGAGGAATAGATGCCCAGTGGCAAGCGGATTTGGTTGATATGAGCGCCTTTGCCAAACACAACGATGAGAATCGGTATATCTTGACGTGCATCGATATCCTATCGAAGTATGCGTGGGTGGTACCCATCCGGACGAAAACGGGGGCGAATCTCATAGCGGCGTTCAAAGACATCTTCAAGACCGGGCGCAAACCTTTGTATTTGTAAACCGACGAAGGCACAGAATTCCTCAACAGACCGTTCCAAGCCTTTCTCAAGAAACAGAAGGTGTTTTTCTTCCATACGTACAACGAGACCAAGGCTTCCGTGGTGGAAAGGTTCAACAGGACATTCAAAGGCCGTATGTATAAATATTTCACCTATAAGAATACAAGGCGGTACATCGATGTTCTCCCGAAACTTGTGAGTGGTTACAATCGAGCCTATCATCGGAGTATAGAGAGAGCCCCCATTACCGTGACCCAACGCAATGAAGCCCAAGTCCGGCGTGTCTTGTACCCCAGGCCATCGCAGCGAACGACGAAGGCGGTGTACAAGGTCTGGGACCCTGTACGGATCAGTAAAGTCAAGGGCCAGTTCGAGAAAAGTTACTTGCCCAACTGGAGCGATGAGCACTTCCTGATTAAACGGCGCCTACCCCGACAGCGGCGAGTCTATGAACTGGAAGATCTTCAAGGGGAACCGTTGCTAGGGACGTTTTACGAGACGGAATTACAGCCTGTCGTAAAAACACAGCAAGACTACTACACGGTGGAGCAGATTTTGAAAACGGAACGTCGACGTGGCAAACTGTTTCATTTCGTGAAATGGCAAGGTTGGCCCAGTTCCTTCAATTCCTGGGTCGCTGCCAACCAGGTGAAACGACTATAAAGCGAGACACCACTGCCGTCCTCCTTCATTCCACGTCCGACCACAGTGCTATGGACAAACAGCAGCTGCCTCTGAAGACAGCGTCTCCCAAAACGCGCAAAGCACAAGTGGGCTTTGGGGTGCTATTGCTAACCCTGCTGAGTGTGTTGTACGGAGGTGTGTTTTACGACGTAGCCTATGTCAGCACGTTACTTAACCAACTGAGAACACCAGGCACCAGTGAAACCGGTCTACAGAGAGCACCAGTCGTATCGAGCCCAGTCACCACCACCACACCCCGTGTACAAGCCACGTCGAGTGTAAGCTCTACACCAACACCAAGTACGCCCACTACGTCTGAACACCCACCGGATTTCATCCTTCACAGTGAACCGACGACCCACGTTGTACCCACCCCCAGCACCATCCCTGACAGTGAACAGACAACGACGACCGACGTTGTACCCACCACCACTCCAGTTCACTCGTACGAAATTTACAAGAGCGGGTTACCACGACAACGGATACACCTCGAACCATGGACCCTGGGTGGCAGCATCCCTTCACTTGCGTCATCGCAGGACCGACGGGTTCCGGCAAAACGCACTTCGCCAGGAAGCTCCTTCAACACGCCGACAGCATGATCACCCCACCCATTGCCCGAGTCGTGTGGTGTTACGGAGAATGGCAGGCAGCGTATGCAGCAATGCCCCACATCACGTTCGTGGAAGGCCTACCCAACCTGGCCGATTTGGAACCCGACACCTTGGTGGTTCTGGATGATCTCATGGCGGAGACGGATGCGCGGGTCACCCAACTCTTTACCAAAGGCAGCCATCATCGACGGCTCAGCATCATCTACATTGTGCAGAATCTGTTCAGTAAAAACAAAGAACATCGGAATATCAGCTTAAATGCCCACTACCTGGTGGTCTTCAAAAACCCGAGAGATACCACTCAACTGCTGCACCTGGCGAGACAGATGTATCCCGGCCGCACACCGTTTGCGTTGGAAGCCTTCAAAGATGCCACAACCCTCAGCACGGGTATATGCTCTTCGACCTCAAGCAAGCCACCCCCGACCACCTTCGACTACGGACCGGCATCTTTCCCGGAGAGACCCACCACGTGTACATGCAAAAATAATGTAAACACACCCACAGTGGCGCCCCCAGCTGGGGTCTGTGTGTTTGATGATGGGGAATAATAAAAAGAATGAATACCACAGCAGGGTTGACTTTGTCTCTGAGGTAGATAAAAAGAGCAGCGTTGTGGGTTCTGGCATTAGTTGTACAGGATGTCTGCGCGAGTACGGAAGCACGCTCCCACGCTCCGTGTATTGAAGACGGCCCCACCCGAGTTAGTCCGAACCATTGTACGCGGTGCGGACCCTGACCTTGTACGCTGTCTGTGCGAGATCGGGTACAACCTGTTAAAAGGCAACGTACCACTGACTCCGGCTCAGAAGACCAAGTTGGCCAAGCATAAGACAGGTCTCCGAACCTTAATCCACAAGCGGGTCCCTCAAACACAAAAGAAAAAGGTGTTACAGAAAGGCGGCTTTCTCGGGGCCATCTTAGCACCGTTGGCCGCTTCCGTGTTGGGTCCAGTATTGGGTGGACTCTTCGGCCGACAATGAACCACACGAAAAAAATGGTCCTCGTCGAACCACGGTTCCTGCAAAACCTCCAATCACCCTACCCTGTCCCACCTACGGTGAAGACCATAAACAGCCTCGATGGAGAGATGCAACAGATCTTACAGAGACCGGGATTAAGCGACAGTGAGAAAGTACAACGGTACAATGAGACGCTTCAACGGTACATGACGTTCATGGACCAATACAAAACTCGCTCTACCCCAGCAACAGCACCACCACCACCACCACCACCACCACTACCACGTGACAGACCGCCGACCTCAGCACCGTTCCAACAGCCGGGTGGGGTAGCCCCCACAGCCCCACAGTGGGTGGAAGACGAAGTGCTGAAGAGTGTACCTGCATCGCTCAAGAAACAAGCTGGCCTGGTATTACAACGGATGAAACAGAATCCTAACATGACTTGGAATCATAAAGGCGAACTCCTGGTACAGAATCAGGTGGTCCCCGGGACCCACATGACGGATTTAATGAATGATCTGATGCGTCAACGCAGATCGCACACGGATCCTCCAGGATGGGAGGTCTTCGCTCAAGGCTTGAAAGACATGCATGTACCACAGGAATTGGTGGGGAATCCCCACCGCTGGGCCTTTATGCAGCGTGACTCACCGACTCGTGCACCACGACTCTCACCACAACCTTCTTGGGAAGCCGACTGGGAACCGGAGTCACCCCCCAAAACTCCACCACCACCACCACAACGGGCACCTTCTTTTCAAACCTTTAAAAAGCCACCCTCGATCAGGACACCCCACATCTCCAGAGCCGTGACACGTAGCAAGTCAACGCGGCGAACACGACGCCGAACGCAACCGCCCAAGGCCTGGAACACCTATTAAAACCAACAGCAGCAGCAGGACAGCTCAGTCGCCATGTTTTACCTCACCCTACCCAGTAACAGTTCGCTGGATGTGTTTCCTGACAACACCGTGGCCAAGTACGTCACCCAGTTACCGCAATCATTGCATTTACCTGGCCGGTGGGAATGTGGCCTGGTGGATATCCAATACCCTTACTCGTGGTACAACGTGCGAGCCAATGAAGTGTGGTACGAGGTGACCTACGAAGGCAAAAAACACCCGACTCAACCTGCCCGAAGGCCAATACGATACCCCCAAGGAGTTCATGGGTGGGCTGTCAAGACTGATGCATTATAAGTCTCTACGAGACGTCACGAATACTTCAAACCCCATCTAATCTTTCCCCTTCAAGAATCACGTGGACTTCGATTACAACGCACACAACGACAAGGCAGAGCTTATCGTGACCGGCAAGGCGAGTGTCGTACTGAGTCCTATCCTACAGCAAATGCTGGGTTTCGATCTAAAGACGTTCGCTGGTCCCACCGAACACCATGGCGAGATGCCGATGGATATGAAGTCGGGCATGTACGGACTCTACGTCTACTCGGACGTGGTGGACAACCACATCGTGGGCGATATCAACACACCTCTGTTACGGGTGGTCCCCATTAAAAAGACGTATGGAGGTCAAGTCACCCACAGTTTCACCCACATGCTCTACTTGCCCGTACGACAAACTGACATCAACACGATCACGGTGGATATAAGAGATGACACGGACGACCGGTGGCATTCGAACGAGGAAAAGTGGTGCTGACACTTCATTTTCGACAAGCACGTGCTCCCCACTTTGCATAATGAAAGTACCTTACGAGTGCGATGCACGCAGCTATGCCGACTATTATGCCCAACAGGCCGGCGGTGGCTTCCGGTCTTTAGCGGTGCACGCATGCAACGAGGACATGGACTGTGGAACATACTCGGCAGCATCGTCAAAACCTTCCTGCCCTTGGTGACGCGTGGGGTGAAAGCAATGGGCAAACAAGCGGTACGCAGTGGACTGCAAGTGGCCGGTGATGTCTTGGGGGGTACGGCACCCAAAGAATCCTTGAAACGGCGGGCCAAAGAAGCGGGAGGCGTCTTGGTGGCCAAAGCACAACGCACCGTAGGGAATAAAAGAGGTGCCCCACCGAGACCACGCACCAGTCGACGACCGACCCAGCGACGACGCACATCGAAGAAGACAAAGGATATCTTTTCTTAAAACATATCCTTGATCCACGCCGAGTCCTGCCCCTCCACCAACAGTGAATTTGATTTGTGGACCGTGCCGCCCACACAGAGCAGTGTCGAACAAGGATTATGGGTGGAGCATCTCCCGCTCTCCAGCATCAACGAAACCGGGCCCATCGAGTTCACCATCAGTAATGCGGATACGGCCTATGTGGATTTAGCCCATACCTACTTGTATGTGAAAGCCAAGGTGGTCAATGGAGCTGGCACCAGAATCGCTGACCAAGCAACGGTGGGCCTGACGAATCTCTGGCTGCACTCGATGTTTCAGCAGGTGGATATTTTTCTCAGCGACAAACTCATCAGTGACTCCACCAACACGTACCCCTATCGAGCCTACATCGAGACACTGTTGTCGTATGGCCGAGAGGCTGAACAATCTCAGCTGACAACCGCTTTATTCTACAAGGACACGCCTGAGCACATGGACATGGTGGACAATGGGGGATATAACAAACGGAAGGCTTTCACTGCGAACAGTGCCTCGGTGGATATGATGGGTCGACTGCACGCAGACATGTTCATGCAAGACCGGTACGTCTTGAACAAGATCCCCATCAAAATCCGACTGATACGGGCGCCTCCGACCTTCGCCTTGATGGCCACTAACGTAGAGGGGCATGCAGCGGACTATAAGATTGTCATCCAAGACGCAGTCCTGTGTGTCCGAAAAGTGAAACCGAATCCAGCCGTTCAATTGGGACACATGAAAGCCTTGGAAACAAAACCAGCCCAGTACCCTATCCGACGTGTACAAACCAAAGTGCTCTCTGTGCCTGCTGGAAATATGGGCGCCAACAAAGAAAACCTGTTCCTGGGGGAACTACCCACGCGATTGATCCTGGCCTGTGTGGAAAATACCAGTTTCAGCGGAGCCTACCCAGAGAATCCGTTTGACTTTCAACATTTCGGCATCAATTTTGTGGCCCTGCATGTGGATGGACAACAGGTGCCAGCCACGGCCTTAACACCGAACTTTGGGCGCAGGAATTTCATTCGAGCCTGTTTACAGCCACAGGTCAAATCAACCAGGACGAAGGGAATATGGTCAGTCGGGAGGACTACGCGAACGGATACACGTTGTTCTGTTTCGATCTAACCCCACCTTAGAGAACGACCATCAGCTGGCCCTGGCCAAGCAAGGCAACTTACGGTTGGAAATCCACTTTGCACGAGCCCTGGCCACCACCGTCAATGTGATCTGCTACGCCGAGTTTGACAACATCATTCAAGTGGACAAGGTGCGCAACGTCCTGTGTGACTTCTCCACCTAACATGGATACAGACCAGATAACCACCGTGCTGGAGAATGACCCAGGGACACGTAGGGTCTTTCAAGGGGTGTTCGCCCGAGATGTGTTTCCATTAGACCGTATGTATCCCGCTGCTTTCGTTCTCAACACGGACCCGATGGATCGGCCCGGTGAACACTGGGTGGCCGTGTACTTGACAGAACAGCAGGGCGAATACTTTGACCCGTACGGCCTGCCACCCCTCCATCCCGATTTAACAGACTTCATGGGTTAAGGCACAGAGACGTGGTGTTGGAACAGTCAAACGTTGCAAAGCCTGACCAGTGGCGTGTGCGGACAATATTGCTTGTTTTACCTGTACCATCGATGCCGGGAAGACCCTTATCTACCATCGTACAGATGTTTGACGAGTACCCCCAGGCCGAGGACCGCGATGTACTCGTCTATGACTGGACCGCCCATCATTTCAATGTACAAGCCCCGTTCTGGGCTTAAGTTAATGACAAGCCCCTTGTTCTGGGCTTAAGTTTACAAGCCCCTTGTTCTGGGCTTCAATGTGCAAGCCCCTTGTTCTGGGCTTCAATTAATTACAAGCCCCTTGTTCTGGGCTTCAGTTTTCACGTGGTTGTTCTCACGTTGTTGTTGTTCACTGAATAAAAAAATGAGATCTCACCAAAAAACCCTGTCTTGTGTGTTTTATTCCTAATGCATCAATGCCCAATATGGAGATTCAGTCCAACTGAAATCAGTGGTGTAGGATGGGGCCAAACTGTAACCCATCAAGGTTAGAATGCAAGAGCACTATAGTAAAAATAGAGAGCCAATGAAATCAGCCTACAGACCAAGTACGTGTTTTTGGTCTAGGTTTGGAGCGGGCATTTCACTGAGGTGCGTGTATACGGTGAGTGCAGAGACTCGTCCAACACGTATAGATTATGTTGATGACTATAAGTTCTAGGTAACCCATCAAGGTTAGAATGCAAGAGCACTATAGTAAAAATAGAGAGCCAATGAAATCAGCCTACAGACCAAGCACGTGTTTTTGGTCTAGGTTTGGAGCGGGCATTTCATTGAGGTACGTGTATACGGTGAGTGAAGAGACTCGTCCAACACGTATAGATTATGACTATAAGTTCTATAAGCATAATGCATGAAACTGGTTTTGAACACCGTATTAGCCAATCAGTGGCCTAGAATGGAGCCAAAGCTAACCCATCCATGTCCAGAAAACATTACCCGGGTGTACAAGAACCCAGATGTAGGCGCGGATGTCAGCGAAAGCACACCGTGAGTACCCCAATTCGATTGGCTGATTGTTCGACTGCTGATTGGTTCTTTTTCTCGACCGCTGATTGGCTCTTTTTTCTCGACTGCTGATTGGTCCAAATGGAACTGCCCATCTTTCCCAGGTTCATCTAGAATCCCCTTTTTTGTGCTCAAGCTCTGACTATAGCGATGCCGCAACATTGTCTCATTGGACATTGGACCGTTTGACCTGGAGGTGACCCTTTGACCTGACATGCGTCCGCGCGCGCACTGCCGGGGATGACGCGCACTTCCGGAGAACCCGCGCGCGCCGCTCGCGCTGGGGGGCGCCGGGGCGGGGCCGGGGCCGGGAAAAACAAAACCCGGCGGTTGAACATACGGACATCTAAGGGGAAACATTAGGAACTCTTCTATGTTTGGAGGTAGTTTTTTAGTGAAAAACCCGGAAGTGACGTCACAACCCCCACGTGACCTGCGCAACAGAATGGATACGACACCCTAATGTAACTCCCTCACCTAGGCTTCACATGGATACCTCACTCGATCCCATCGACCCACTAGGGCACCACCACCACCCCAACACGTCTATTTCTATACTACGGCCAGACTGCGCATGCGCAGAATGCCGCTAGTTCAAACCCACTAGTCCAGTCAGATGCCCCTTCACGAATGCTTCACTTGGATACCTCACTCGACCCCATCGGACCAGTAGTAGCTCCCCTAGCTCCAACACGGCTATTTCCATACCCTTGGGCCACCGAGCATGCGCAGAATGACGCTAGTTCAAACCCGCTAGTCCAGTCAGATGCCCCTTCACCTAGGCTTCACTTGGATACCTCACTCAACTCCATCGGCCCACAAGTAGCTTCGCTAGCTCCAGCACGGCTATTTCCATACCCTTGGGCCACCGCGCATGCGCAGAAGGCCGATATTTCAACCCCACACCCAACCCAGTCAGATGCCCCTTCACCTAGGCTTCACTTGGATACCTCACTCGACCCCATCGGACCAGTAGTAACTCACCTAGCTCCCAACACGGCTATTTCCATACCCTTGGGCCACCGCGCATGCGCAGAATGACGCTATTTCAAACACACTAGTCCAGTCAGATGCCCCCTCACCTAGGCTTCACTTTGATACCTCACTCGACCCCACTGGACCAGTAGTAACTCCCCTAGCTCCCAAAACGTCTATTTCCATACCCTTGGACCACCGCGCATGCGCAGAATGACGCTATTTCAACCCCACACCCAGCCCATCAGATGCCCCCTCACCTAGGCTTTACTTTGATACCTCATATGACCCCATTGGACCAGTAGTAACTCCCCTAGCTCCAACACGGCTATTTCCATACCCTTGGGCCACCGCGCATGCGCAGAATGGTGACAACGCACGAGCCCCTAGTCCAGTCAGATGCCCCTTGACGAATGCTTCACTTTGATACCTCACTCGACCCCACTGGACCAGTAGTAGCTCCCCTAGCTCCAACACGGCTATTTTCATACCCTTGGGCCACCGCGCATGCGCAGAAGTCCGATAGTTCAACCCTACACCCAGCCCATCAGATGCCCCCTCACCTAGGCTTCACTTTGATACCTCACTCGACCCCACTGGACCAGTAGTAACTCCCCTAGCTCCAACACGGCTATTTCCATACTCTTGGTGTACACGAGTTGTCTCCCTTGCGTCAATGTGTGCAGATGGCGCTACGGTCGACGCCGTGATGTGGAAAGGGCGTCCCCACACCATCCTGGAGCCGCCATTTTGTTTGTTGATTTTCTGCGGAGATACACGGGACAATAAACGCTCGACCCTAGGGTAGTACAGATGCTAGACTGAACCTATTAACATGGTACAACACCTATAGATTATGTTTATTATTATTATATGGCTTAGACGTTTTTTGAGGGTAATGTGAGGGTTTTTTCTCCCCGTGACCTCCCCACCGCCTCGTTTGCTCCCTTGCGCCGTCATTTTGAACCCACCACCTCCACCACCACCCACAAGCCGCCATTTTGGTCCCACCACCTCCACCACCACCCACAAGCCGCCATTTTGGTCCCACCACCTCCACCACCACCCACAAGCCGCCATTTTGGTCCCACCACCTCCACTACCACCCACATCTACCACCATCGAGAACATGCCTTGATCACGTGACCCCTGTGACGTCATATGCATATTTCTGAGGTCAAATTTTACTCGCTTCTGATTGGCTGTCACCTCCTCATTTCCTCCTCAATTATGCAAATTTCTGAGGTCAACGGAAACCAATTTATGTATTGTATACTACTGACCTCATTCACATGGAACTATCGACACGAGCAGTGTAAATGTAAAATAAAATTTTCAATTTGGGAAACTGAAATGCAGGAGGACAAAAAGATGGTCTTGTTCTCATAGTTTTATTTGAGAAACATTAGTCTGTATCCACGTTAGTTACACCATATCTCAGTTTCGCCTTGATTGTGGCCATGAGTCCTATGTAGCGATTTCAGACCCTCTATGTGAGAAAGCTGTTTCAATCTTTATGGGATGCTGTGGTTAATAACAAACTTCATGAGTTTCAAAAAACTGTAGGATATACTCATCTGAGCAGATAGACACGTTTCTATCAAGCCATGATCAGGCGATATGGAATCGGCCATACGCGATTAACTCACGAACATTTACCACAAAAGGAACCAGCCCCAAGGTTTATTCCATGCCACGAAGATCTCACAGTGAAAATTATTCTGATCGACTGTATAGATTTTAAGATTGTAAGAGATTCTTTTTATCAAGCAGCTACTTTAGAAGATCTTTGTAATCGGGTAAAAGAAGACTGTATTTTGGGTTATCGGTTTGTTGTATAAATTTTAATGTATGTACATGTTTTTTGTATTTTGTTGATTACTTCTGGATTGCTGAATTATTAACTTGTTTTTGTTGGAATACTTAGAATTTTGTTTGACCGTCTCTATACAGATGAAATAATGCTGAACGCGAAATTAAACCGTAATTCTCTCTCTCTCTCTCTCTCTCTCTCTCTCTCTATCTCTCTCTCTTGTGGTCCTGAGGTGCCATGGTATTTCCTATGTTTGCACTAAGTACATGCATGTGCATATATCCCACTTATTCTCTTTTCAGCGTAATACATTC
>JAVTVY010016649.1:0-64122 GCA_036873755.1 Hanleya hanleyi
AGAACTTAACAAAATCACCCAAAAATATGACTCGCCAATTATAATATGCGGAGATTATAATAGCCATAATCCAATCTGGGACGAAACCTGCACCACGTCAGATGACAAGGGTAAATCAGTAGAACAATGGCTAGATGATAATAACCTCGTATTCCTGAACTCAGGAGAAGGGACGAGAATAGATATGCGAACCGGTAAACTCACTGCAATTGACCTAACAATAGTCTCCCCCGATCTAGCAGTTAAATCAGAATGGGCAGTTTTACCAGATACGCTAGACAGCGACGACTTTCCAATCTTAACTAAATTTAGCATGAAACCAGATTTTGAAAAGACAGACCCTCTCCCACGCTTCCAATACTCCAAGGCAGACTGGGAAAGCTTCCGAAACGATTGCCAAAGTCTAATTCATGACGATATACTCAGTAATGATATAGAGACTTTCAAAGAAAATATAACCAGCAAACTTCTAAACATAGCACAAAGACATATTCCAGTTACGAATAAACGGCCCAACAAAAATCCAGTGCCTTGGTGGAACCAAGAGTGTGAAAAGAACATCGCAGGAAAGAAAAAAGCACTAAGAAAATTCAAAAAAAGTCGGCTCCAGAGTGATCATGAAATATATAAAGAACTGAAAAGAATAGCAGAAAAAAGGGTCAAAGAAGCCAAATCAAGATGCTGGGAAGATTTTTGCAACATTATAGATACGAAGACTAACTCAAAGAAAGTATGGAATAAAATAAAAAGCATTCAAGGGAAAGCAACTAACACAATACCTGTACTAAACAAAACAAAGAGAACTAATTTCGAAAAGGCAGAATATCTTGCTGAATCATTCGCATCAAACAGTAGCGATAGCAACCTGAAACCAGAATTCAGAAAAATCAAACAAGAAACGATCCTGGAAAATGACACAAATGATTATATAGAAAACTACCTTAACGGAGATTTTAATATCAATGAATACAGAAAAGCTTTACACTCTAAAAAGGAAAGTTCACCCGGCGAAGACAAACTAGGGTATACAATCCTAAAGCACCTACCAAACAACACTCAGGAACTAATTCTGAAACAAATTAATGTGAGCTGGAAGACCAAACAACTCCCAAACAAATGGAAATCATCTATTGTTATCCCAATACCAAAACCCGGTAAAGACCCATCAGACAGTAAGTCATATCGGCCGATCTCACTGACGTCAAATTTATGCAAAATTATGGAAACCATGGTCAAAAATAGACTTGAATATCACCTGGAAAGCAACAACCTATTAAACAAAACACAAAGCGGCTTTCGGAAAAAAAGAAGTACTTTAGACCACATAGCCAGACTCCAACACTCAATCAAAAAGGGTAATGCCAAACACCAATATACATTAGGCATTTTCTTGGATATAGAAAAGGCATTTGACCTTGTATGGCAGGACGGGATTATCACCCAATTAAACAACCTAGGAATTAAGGGCAGGATACAACACTGGATAAAAAATTTTCTTCATGACCGAAACTTCAAAGTTCGTATTGGTAACATCATATCCATGGACCACCAGCTAGATAACGGCACCCCACAAGGCAGCGTCATAAGCCCCACCCTTTTTAATATCCTGATTAATGGCCTGGCCAACGAAATTGACACAAAACATCCTGAAATTGAACAATCACTTTTTGCTGACGATGCTGCCATGTGGAAATCTGCTGGCTCGATAAAAAAATTAACAAGTATAATGCAAAAGGTACTAAATACAGTTAACGACTGGGCCGACAAATGGGGATTCAAATTTTCAGCTGTCAAAACTACCGGTGTGCTATTCTCAAATAAACAAAACACAGACATCACGCTATCACTAGGAGGACAGAAAATCGAGTTTAAGAATAGTGTCAAATACCTAGGTATGATCTTCGACCGAAAACTCACTTGGAAAGACCACATCGACCAATTAATTATTCGGTGTAACAAAGACCTGAACCTTATGAGATGCGTATCGGGTACCAACTGGGGGGCCAATAAACATAGCTTAATCAAATTATATCAAACACTCATCAGATCCAAAATAGACTATGGGTCTATCGCCTACCAATCAGCATGCAAGACCCAGTTAAAAAGAATAGACAGCATTCAGTATTCGGCCTTAAAAATAACCACCGGGGCGTTCAAAGGAACTTCTCTATGTAGTCTACAAATAGAAACTAATGAAAACCCCTTACATTTAAGACGAGAAGAGCTGTCAATGAAATATGCAGGGAAAACAATAGACAAGGGCGAAAATCACCCATGCCACAAAAATTTTGGCCCTAAAACCGAACACGAATACCTAAAAACGAAATGGGAAAAAGACTCTGCACCACTCGGTTACACAATAGAACGATTATTCCAAGACCACGACATTCCTATCTCTTGTATCTCTGACACTGATAAGGTCAATAGACCACCATGGCAACTAATCACACCACACGTGGACACGAATATACACAGCTACATCACCAAACAGGACAACCCAGAGCATATAAGGGCCACTGCCCTCGAATATATTGATACACATTGGAAAAATCGCTTGAAAATATATACAGACGGTTCCAAAAACACAAATCACAATACAGGATCTGCATTCGTTATACCAGAACTTGACATTCACGAAGGTTTCAAACTACCAGACAATATGTCTGTATACACCACTGAATTAGTCGCCATAATTAAGGCCCTCGAATGGGTTCTTCAGAACCGACCGGTTTCCACCGTTATTCTTAGCGATTCCTTAAGCGACCCTTATATGTGTTGTAATCTATAGAGAACTCCAAATCCGACAGCAGACCTGACCTCATACACGAAATAGAAATTTTATGTACACAAATACGAGACAATGACATTGACGCCATTTTAGCTTGGATTCCCGCCCACGTGGACGTTAGGGGAAATGAAGCCGCCGATAGGACAGCTTAAGACAGCCTCACCAAAACTGCACCTGACGTGTATATAGGACTAGGAACCAAAGAACTGAATTCTATCATTAAAACCAGAATAGATAGTAAATGGGAAAAGGAATGGAACGAAGAAAACCGAGGTAGATGGCTAGATAGTATTCTAGATAAGGGGAAAAGACGGAGTTGTGGATTCCAGCTAGACAGTAAACGTGACGACCGCATCATCACAAAATTAAGACTAGGCAAAACAGGACTAAAATCACACCTCTCTAAGCTAATAAAAAACACATCACCACTATGCACCTCATGCAACAACGAAGAAGAAACGATAGAACATTTTATACTCAAATGGAACCGGAAAACGAGCTCAAAAACTTAAATGTCCCTCTGTCGTTGGCTTCTATATTAAATCCTAAACCACCTCTTATAAACAAGGTATACTCCACCTTACTAGCTTACATCAAATCGACTGACTATTACTCTACCATTTAATACTACATGGTTATACCAAGAAACCAAAGACCAAATTTAAATAAATGTAGCACGCTTAGAGTCAAAACTATATTACAGGGGCGGAAATAAGGGTCAGTGATCAGAAATGACTGATCAAATTTGGACATTAACCAATCAAAATGTCATAGCAATAACATAGACAAATTCACTGATCAAATTAAAAGCTCCTAATAATGAGCACCGATCAAATTGTGTTCCCTTATTTCCAATCCTCTTTAACGAATGTTAACCGTCCGGTTTTCTAGCAGGGGCAGAAGACTGGAGGTTATATCAAACATTCACAATCGACTTTAAGTATAATAATATTTTTATTTATAATATTTAGTACCTAATTAATTATTGCTATTGATCATGTGTGACTTAGATCACGATAGTGCCTGTCGGTGGCAAAAACTAACACCGGAAAACAAGAAACTACAAACTCTTCTATTCTTTGTAATACAGGCACAGCACACTGAAGACCACAGACGAGTAAGACCAGCCATGAAACAGAACACCGATGACGACAAATATTATAAAACAGCAACGTGCGTGACAACACCCCAGAAACCACCCTGACCTAGCCATTTCAGTGGAATCACCAAAACCCACACCTTGACCACGGACAATCAACGAAAACAAGAACAGCTTCTACATTCAAACCAAATCGAACAATGCCTACCACAACCACGGACAATTGAAACCATACTCACTGAAGACAACACAGATCAGATGTGCCACACCTGAGATGCCACCGATGTAACGACTGTCTAATGCAAATATGATCCTTTGACTTTCACCTATATAGGATGTAGACCTGCCATCCTGTACCCCAATACCCACTCCAAGCAATTGTTACAGGCACAGATTTCTGGAGGAACCCGCCTATGGTTCTCCCAGTTTTTTTCTGGACGGCGTTGTGTGTACAGAGGGGTACAAAGACAAAGGAATCACCCACGCGACTACAATATACAATGAACACATACTTACCAATATAACCTAATCAAAAACCAAGCGATGAACCTGTACATAGACAATTCTTCTATTCTAAACTATTTATATCTCCATCCGCCCATTTATTATTATTTACTTATTTATTTATTTATATATTTATTTACTTATTTATTTGTTTATTTGATAATACAGCACTTGTAAACATCTTTAACAAACTAAGAAATGTAACGTGTAATTAAAATAAAACATTGAGTTGATGGGCTGCGAAATCCGTACGGGAAGCGGCCCTTAAACTGCAATTTCAATCAATCAAGATACATTGGTGAGGATATATTGGTGTGGATACATGTATATAGGTGAGAAAACGTTCGGGAGGATATATTGATAAGGATATGATGGTGAGGATATATTAGTGACTGTTCAAATTTCCGAAAAATTTTATCCCGCAGTTGCTAAATTCTCGAAGATACACTTTCTCTGTTCACTACTTCCTCTAATAGCTTCCCTGTAATCAATAATGTTTTCTGTTTAGAGCAGACTAGCTGCTTTCAAAATTTTGGTATGGATATATCATCTAACATATGATAACAATGAACCATATGGCTGTACAACCGTCTCTCTTCAATGTCGTAGTTCTATATAGGACAACCAAATATCTCTTTTCACACATTAGGCCTATATTTGATACTATTCCCAGTATTAGCAGGCCGATAAATCTCTCTTGGATGGATGTTTTTTCCATATTCACTCTTATCATCTGAAAAGTATTTTCTTTTATGATCTATCCATTCCAATCAAATTCATAGTCTGATCCTCACCATTTTAGTGTTCATCACCTTCATTCTGTTTAAACCAAGGTGGAGTTGTCCGTGGTTATATTTCATTCCCGACAATTTTTGTTCAGCATTATTCGGTTTACTAATTCTCGAAGTACATTGAAATATATTTTACTTCAACCTTCGGCCTTCACACCTAGTTTGTTTGAGATCGATAAAGTGAAATCTTCATACATCTCCATAAATCAGTCGAGTTTATTTCGGATAAGTACGGTGACCTAATAATGATATATGTTGCTCGTCGATGGAGTTATTAAAAAGATCAATAACTGATAATTCAAGCCGATATTTCTGGAAACTGTTCTCTAATCGAATAAGTAATATACATAAGAACAGCAGATGGTGCGATCCTGTGGTAAGCAAGTTTCGTATCGTGCTTGCCATAGGTCATATGATTGTTACTCTTACCAAGTTCCGTACAGCGGGAGCGAATATCAATATATATACCCTTCACAAATTCTTATCCAGGTAATCAACTTGTGATCAACTTTGAAAATGGCTGGATAACTACCTATCGATGCGAGTACAACGAGTTGTCATAAACGGCCGATGTTCATCCTGGGTCGATGTAATATCCGAAGTCTGACATGCACTGTTTGGAGTTTGGTGATGACGTAGTCAGCCGGAAAATATAATACGCTCTCTCATTGGCTTAGCGGAAAAGACGTAATGCCGGTGCGTGCCTTGCATTTGTATAGGGTGCTGTCAGAGGTTGCTTACCGAAGGTTTGGAGGTTACAAACTCTGACGTTGGGAGAATGGAAAGTAGGCGTTGTGTGGGAAGTTGGCGGTATTCAAGGTAATCAGTTTTCCGTGCATTGTGACATCTACTTGCGATCACATCGACTGGAATAATAAGTTATGGGGCCGCATATGTCCGTTTCTTTGAGGAGAGTTTCATCCTTTCGCGTTACATTGGCTTTAACGTATAGTTTACTACGTCTAAGATTTATATAATCCATACATTGACCACAAAACGAAAACTCTACTGGGACTTCATCTGTGATTTATGAAGATAGCCTAACCTCTACATGATACATTCGCTCCACCGCCGTTTGTTTCGGGAGAAGAGAGACGAGAGAATTCCTTTGGTCGGTTTCCGTAAATTCTGATAATTTCATGATTATGAGCTGAACAGATGTTTCCTTGCATGACGTGTTATCGATGAAGGCTGCGTGAGAAATGAAGTTGGTTCGCCTCGTTCATTCATTATATATACTTCGAGATATCCGCAATCACTAAGGAGTGTGGTAAAGCAATGTGGTGATGAATATACGTCGGTTTTCATTTTCCTATCCAATCCCCCAACTTCAACACGACGAAGTAGCGGTGCTCTCCCTTCTGCAACATTGGATTCGTCGCTTATGTTGGAATATACGTATGGTTGACTACCCTATCATGGGACTTTGTAGTGGGACAGACCATCCTCGAATGAATCCCAATTGTTGATTCAAGTTAACCTTGAAATGACTGAGGTTGATTTGTTGAAACAATTGCTCTGAGTCGATGATATATAGGTATCCATTCTGGTAAAAGTGTCTTGTGATGATGTGGGGATTTAATCCGTGTACATGCATTTTATAGTTTTAGTTTTTATATGCTATCATCGATTAGATCGATAGGCGCTTTGATGAGTAACCCCTGACGATAGTTTAACGTCACACGCTTCCTCTTAGCTTTTCCGTGTAGAAAATAACGTAAATTAAATCGCATGTCTTTACAGGCATGTGGAAACTTTCAAACTTTGTGCATCAATTAACACAGCGTTGCATTTAATATGGTCGTGATAGATGGTGTGGATATGGTCGTGATAGATGGTGTGGATATGGTCGTGATAGATGGTGTGGATACCCTTACTGTCCAGAAGTGTCTTTGAAGTAACTTTGAAGTAACTTTGAAGTGTGGCCATATTTCAACCTTGAAGTGCAAGGCTCAGAGTCCGAAGTGTGCTTGCAGTGTGGGTATTGTTTTATAGCAATGCCATATAAGGGCATTGAAGTCACAATGAAGTCACAATGAAGTCACTTAGAAGTGTGCCTCAAATATTTTAATTAGGTACTGCAAAGGCACTTCATAGACACTTCCACAGAAGGGTAACCTTCATACGCACTTCTGAAGTGCTCTTGAAGTACCTAATTAGAATATTTGAGGCACTTCAATGTCCTTATATGGCAAGTCACTTCATCCACTCTTCTACAGAAGGATACCTTTCATATGCACTTCTGAAGTGCTCTTGAAGTACCTTATTAGTATCATAGCAAATCCGTGTGATGAAAAGGTATGTATAGCCACGAGATATTTACTTTCCCAGAAAAGAATACACAAATATATATTTGAGCACAGAAAGTTTTATTCAGAGAAAATACAGAGTGAGACAGAACAGTACATCATAAAATATTTACAATAAACCGCTAGCACAAATCCTTGAGACGAAATACAGCACAGTACCATATATGTATGTATTTACATGCAGTCTTTGGTATGAGAATTTATTGCAGTATTATTATTCAAGGGTGACCGTGTTCTTTTCCAACTTGAACTTTAAGTAGCAGATCTTTCGAAGGATAGTTTACTTCAGTTGCCCTGAGGTCCACTCGGACGTAACCCAACGCTGAAACCCACCCGTCTGAATTGTGAACTTCTTGGCCTGTGGCGATAAATACATGCATATAATTAAAACCTGATCAGTTGTATATATGGTTCCATATGACATGCAATCCAGTTTTTTTTTAATACACTCGGGATGATTGAATAGGTTGACTACCATAAAGGGTAAAGAATGGAACACATCCCTACGATTTACAAAAGATTGATGAAGATGTCTATTATCCTTTCTTTAGTACTCCATGATATACAACAATGGAGATAAACAGTTTGTGTGATGTTCTAGCCAATATACACTATGAAGAAATCAACCATACCTAGGTGTGCTCATTAAATTTCCCATCAGTCGAGTGGCTGCTTGAAATGAGCCGAGTTCCTTGTTGCAGCTGTATTCTGGAATTATGAAAGTATTGACAAAGAAGCCATTAGAAACAATCATGTGGATTTTGATAATTTGTCTCTGTTAATTCCTGGCTCAACTAAATCTTCATACAAGGTTTCAAATAACAAATAAATGCTTATTAACTACAAATTGTATTCTTAAATTTTTGAAATGAAATAAATGTATGAAATGAAATGTTCTCATTTCTCAAGATGTGGGTAAAAGTGTACAATTGAAGTGTGAAGATCCTTAGCTTTGGTATATGAATAGTGCAATCAATAGACAAGGAAAATATAGCCTGTTATAATGATGAAAATTAAGTCTAATCATAATTGATTACTTTTTCTGATTACAGCTAAAACAGGTAATACTAACATTTTATTATCAATATATTCTAAAACTTATTTCTTTACCATTTTGTCAAAAATCTGGTATGGGAATATTCTACATTCTGCAAGGAAAAAAATCAAAACAATTTATGAATCAATAAAAACTAAAAACAACGAGATAATTTATTTAGAGCTACCATCCCCCAACCAGTTAAATCCACCTGTTTTGACATGAACAGAACAGTTTTGTGATAAAAATATCTCACCCTCAGGGGATTTCCTCCAGGGGTGCATGCCAATCTTCATATGAGGTCCCCAAGCCTGGTGTTCCCAAGCTGACAATTCACACAATCATAACAATGGCAATTAATCCACACTGCCTTGATCAACCTGGATAGATCTGAAAGTGATATTGGGACAGAGATATGGATAATTCGCCATGTTACATGACCATTAAATTTGACTGCAATTATAAGGTGGAGTACATTATAATAACCTGCAGTCCATATAGCAAAATATTTATTGAGGCCAATATCAATTTTTTAATATGTCAAGGGAAACTTGTTGATAAAATAAACAGCTGATATTCCCAGGTCTACATCACTGTTCAGCTCAGTTCTTTGCTTATTAAGTTATGAAAAACAGAAAATTTTTAGTTATATTTATAATTTACTTACCATATCACTAGCTGCTATCATCACCATCTGCAATACAGTTCTTCAAACCTCCATAGTTCTAGCCTAACAGGAACAAATCCATCTGATTTCTGCAGTTGGAGAGGTCAGCCATTTTGATTGTTATCGTCTGGTGGCGCCCCCAGTGTTCAATTAAATTTTCAAGGGCAGATAACTCCACCCATTTTGGCAAAGACAGTTCAGAAAGAAAAAGACTATCAGAAACAGAAATTATATATATTATACTTAGTGATAATGATGAAGAGGATAATATAAAGTATTCTTTAATGGGTATTTTTTTGTTGCTGACATTATGTTAGAACTGATTCTCCTAAAAATATTTTCCCATTTTGTCCAATTTTACTATAAAATCATGGATTTGGAATGATCATAAAATCTGAATTCAACAAGATTTCTTATCTAATATGTGAGAGACTGGTGTTATTAATGTCTTTATTCTATTCAAATAGAAACCCATAGTACTGATCACTTTAAAATATAAAAAAAAATGTTCACAGTTCTGAGTAATATGTCAGTAACCACATGTGAATATTTTACACAGTTGTAGCTATTTTGAAATGTGAAGTACAAATCTGATGTTTGGTGGTTTCATTGAAATGAGATTTGATGTCACTGAGTAAAATCAAATCAGTCAACTTTAAGCTGGGATATTCCCAGAGCTAATTAATATAACTGAAACTTGTAAACATGTAGTTCTAATTTAAAATGTTATGTTACTGTAACAGTTTGTGGGAAAATTCCAATAATCTAGAAATCCTATTGGATTGAATCTTATAGGATTTTTCAGAATCTAATAGGATTTTTTCAGAATCTTATAGGATTTTTCAGACTCTTATATTTTAGAAGCTCATATGATTTTTTAGAATCTTATAGGATTTTTCAAAATCTTATAGGATGCTAGAAGATATTTTTTGCAAGGGGAAGTCCCCAAGTTATGCTATATAACTGACAAAGTCCAAGAAGTGTCTTTGAGGAGTACCTTAGATTATGCAGAACAAAAACAAAGTCTCAGAAGTGTCTCTGAAGTCCCCTAAGTTTCACTGAAGAACTGACAAAGTCCAAGAAGTGTCTTTGAGGAGTACCTTGGATTATGCCGAACAAAAACAAAGTCTCAGAAGTGTCTCTGAAGTCCCTCATTTTTTGTTATGAAATTGACAAAGTCCATGAAGTGTCTTTGAGGAGTCCCTTGACTGCTGCCTTTTTCTAATGAAGTACCTTTGAAGTGTGCCAATATTTTTCTCTGTTGTTGAAGTGCCTTTCAAGTGTACTCTTCAGAGGCACTTCTAGGCACACTTCACATGAAGTGTGACACTTCTGGACAGTAAGGGTATGGTCGTGATAGATGGTGTGGATATGGTTGTGATAGATGGTGTGGATATGGTCGTGATAGATGGTGTGGATATGGTCGTGATAGATGGTGTGGATATGGTCGTGATAGATGGTGTGGATATGGTCGTGATAGATGGTGTGGATATGGTCGTGATAGATGGTGTGGATATGGTCGTGATAGATGGTGTGGACTCATACCGACATTTAGGATGTCAGATGTTAATCCAGTTAATAGTAGACGGGGTATGCATAGTTTTACTATGTTAAATCTAGTAAGCGTTTTCTGATATAAATCCATGTGTATAACTCAAGCGTCTGTTTTCGAATGAATTATTTATATAGAGTGGAAGGTTTGAGTGTCACATTTGCCTTGGAATTCATGTCAGTCATCTTCAACACTTCTGGACCATAGCCCTACATATGCATATTATTACTTTGGAAAGCCTAGCTATATTTCTTTGTGTTATATCAAATAAACACCTTGGAAACATAGGTAAAGGTCACTCAGCTCGAATAGTCATTCACCAGTTGCAAAATGAATTTGGAGACTCTAACTTCAATCTTTCAAATATTATCGCAACTACTAGAATTTTACCTTGATGAACTAGGTCGGTCATTTGCCTTAGGCTTCTGTCCCATCGCTATCTGCATATGTGGTATGACAAGAAAGACCGACAGGCGCAGAGAGATGACACTAACGACGACAATACCCTGCATGCGGGCAAAATTGCCCGAGGAGTAATAAATTGTCCCAATTCCCTATTTTCAAGACAAAACAGGATTCTCATTCCTACCTCTTCCATTTTAAATTTCCATTAGTGCAACTCGTTACAGGATGGACTACCAGTTTCAAAGACACCCATAATAGCTATTACTAAACATTGGACGTCATTACCAAATGAATGGATTATTTAATGAATTCGTTTATTAATCAGCAAGTGAACACATGGAATCATTATGCTGAGTGAGAAAGTCTGTACAATACCTTTGAGATAAATATCAGCTTGCTCGCGCAAAATTTCAAGGAACGTTCCATTTCTAAGAATTGGTCCATGATATATTTAGAATGAGTTGGTGATACTAGATGACGACATCTTTTCACTGAGTTATGATGCGTTGTATTTGTGTCTCCTTTGAAAATCGTTTCTTGATGAATACTGAATACAAACAACAAACTAAATTTACTTTTTGTTATATCTAAGTATAGCACAGATTCTAGTGTAGTCAAGTATCATGACTCTGATTTTATTATCAGAGTCATGTCGTACGATCCAAGGCGCTTCACTGACAAAAATAAAACGTCAGAAATCAGACAAGAAATTCACATCCACACATCCCTAATTCCCACACTCATAATGGGGTACCGACATTATCCCCAGTGACATTTTCCCCCGCGACATTTTCCCCACCGACATTTTCCCCCACGACATTTTCCCCAGGCGACATTTTCCCCCAGCGACATTTTCCCCACCCTAATAGTACGTGCTGTATTACGATCTGCCAACAATCGCAGTCGCGGTCATTTCCTCAATTTGAATTTTTTTTAACGTTTGTACGTAGGAGAGTTCTAGGAATTCAAGGGAGATTACTTTTTAGTTAAACATCGGCAGATGTATGCAAACGTAGGCATAATAAATAAGAATAGATTATCAATATCAAACACATCTTTAACGAAATAAACAAGATTGAATTTTCAGGTGTATTTTTTATTAGATATAGTAATAATATGTTTATTAGCAGTAAGATGAAGACAACTGGGCGAGTGAAGCAATGGTAGGCTAGATGACTTACCATAGGATTACGGATTAATCACTAAGTCAGCTTCACTAAGAGTATAATATAAACAATGCTTCAAAGAAGTTTGAAGTTATTTACGGATTACTTTATTTATGGACTTCGTTATAATCAAGAAGATTATATGCCAATGAATGGAAAGTGATCCAAAATTCCCGCTGCATGAAAGCGGTAACAATTTTATATTATATTAGTGATCACTTCATCATCACTGCCGATATATTCCGATAGATTACTAGACATTCGAATTTGAATTGAAAATATTTAATTCATAAAGATTTGATACAAAACTGAACATTAAAATAAAACATATTTCATTCATAACGATTTAGTCAAAACTGAACTTTCAAAAAATACGTTATCACAGAAAAAAATTATGAGGAAAACAGAACATAAGAGCGTGATATTGATAATCTATTCTTATTTATTTGCCTGAAAAGAAGGCACGTTTGCATACATCTGCCGATGTTTAACTAAAAAGTAATCTCCCTTGAATTCCTACGTGCAAACTTAAAAAAATTGTCCATCAACACCTATCTTGGATTCCACAATATCAAGTACCAAAAATGAATAGAACAGAATTTCAACTAAATTCTTTGTTGGGAAACTCGTCCTTATGTGAAGGGAGTGGATATACTTTTTCGAAAAGTCCTCGTACCAATATGAAGGAGATGTTTACACTTCTTGACAGGGATGTTCTCGGCTGTATTTGGAATGGAAGTAAGTGTTTCTGGCTGCTATTTTTGTTGTATGACGAACTCGGATGGACCATACATTATGACAGTCGGACTAAGAGATGTGTGTGTATGTGAATTTCTGCTCTGCATTCTGACGTTTTATTTTCGTCAGTGAAGCGCCTTGGATCATACGGCATGACTAATAAACTCAGAATCATGTTATTTGTGACTGATTCTAATGCTGAAAATCGGTCGAGTCCCATGCGGGATTCGAACTGAATATGCTGAGAGAGGATATATATTGAACCCATGCACAACACAGATTTGGCTGAATTCAAAACACTGGCGTAAACGACAGCTAAAAGTGCTACATCCATTTCCTAAAAGTGCTCTGACCTGTCAATTGACGATAAGATGCCACCTGGGATCATCCACTTCTCTCAATGCATTGCATTGATAGTATAATTAATGTCAGGTTGCCAGCTTGCTCACAACAGGGGATTTTTCCCCATTTTAGAGAAGCACGTACGAAGGGGCCAATTATTAATCCAACATTTAGCTTGGTACACCGTCCCTTACTTGCTGTGACAGAGAATTATATTTACCCACCTGGTCTGAGGGGGGGGGGCACTTTCTGCCCCACCCAGTGTTGTTTTGTTTGCTCCTATCTCCTGAACGACAAAAAATTGAGAGCTGAAACTCCGTGAGGTCATTTTGAGCCTATTTGTAAGAACCCCCCCCCCCCCAGCAGAGGATCATGGGTAAATTCAAAATGGCGGCCATGTGGGATACCAGAAAACTGATATTTTGGTCAGATTTCTTCGATTTGTTTTGCTTTTCTGCATTGAAAAGTGGGTAAAACATATTTTATTTTATATCAGATTATTATTTACTAATTTATCATGCAGTTTTTGGCACTTTCTCCCCCCCCACAGTCTGCGGTATACCCCAAAATGAAATCACCCAAGCCAGATACGGTTTTAGTCTTAATTTTCGGGACTCCAACTCAGTTTGCAAGACGCGGCGTAGCCGATTTAAAGGATTTTCTATGCAATAAACTTGACATACATGTATCTCCGTACAACGTTCATTCTACTCGTAAAACAGATCACTTTGAAAGAACTGAATCATTTTGTCATCAATACGAAACTCCTGTAACACTGATCGTTTATATTAATCCTAATATCTTATCAACGAATATATAATTTCCCTCGTTTGAGGGCACGAATTAGAGTGCGCTTAGTACACGCCTTCAATTGTTTAACCCTATCTGACCTGGGCGATTTGGTGTGTATCGCAGCCTGGGGAGGGGGGGGGAAGTGCCCCTATATATTTTCTCTACCACTAAGGCTAGAGCGCTGAAACTTACCACACAGTATCTTTGGTTCAAGCTCTACCGGGAAATGTAAAAACAATCCAAGATGGCCGCCATATTTCGGCCTTTTTGGGGTCGATTTTTCGAAATTTTCATTTTTCCGATTTTTCTCTCGGAAAAAATCAAATAAAATAAAGAATAATTAGTTTTGCATAAATAAAATACTTTCAAGGCCTTTTAGGCAAGGAAAATGTGAAGAAATGGAGCGAATATATTGAAAAACACGACTTTCGCGGATACCACATGACCGCCATTTCGAATTTACCCATGATACTGAAAATACATGAAAATAGGCTTAAAATGACCCCAATAAAATAAGCTTAAAAGTCACCAAGTTTCAGCCTCCTCGGTTTTGTCGTTTCGGAGCAGCAGAGAAAAGGCCAGGTAGGGTTAAATAGGGCATGTTTAGGAAGTAACAGCCATTCTCGTCGGTGGTACGGGCCGAGTCTTGATTTAAAGATTTTGTAACCTTACCGGAGCATACAGCCACTTTTGAAAACAGTTTTCTGTGTTGCTAAGATGGAGTTGATATAGAAACACGGTTTATAACGAAGAAATTGGGCGATATATTATGCAAAGTTTACTCCGGAGTGATCGAACTGATTTGCTGGATCAGAAGTTAGTCAGTTGCCCACATCTAATAGTGACAGAGATCAACACGGAAAGAAGTTCCCTTGGAAGAAAGAAAGAACTTACTGTAAAATTATGGACGGTTTGACCAAGCTGAATTGGCTTTACAGTACGGCGAAGTGGATTATGCAAACTTATCGACGGTAAGAGAGCGCCTAATTGAGTGTAACAAGCTGAATATATCGCCGATTCATCGAAATGTTGTTGGAAATATGTGAAACATTATACGGCCAGTTAGCTCGACACAGATTCCGATGACGGAGCGGACGGCAGGGTTGTTAATAGTCCAAACCACAGGGGCTCGTTACCGTTGTTAATTGGTTAAATAGGCTGATTATAGGGGGGGTCGAGGTCGGTCACCAATTAACAACGGTAACGAGCCCCTGTGGTCCAAACAAGCAGCTTGCTGCACGAATTAATTATTATTAATACTTTATTACACCCAGACTAGATTACCTGGTATAAGGGGGACAGTTACAGTCACTTGGTGGACAGGGTATTCAAATAGAAATTTAGAGTAAATAACCACACATGTACTATAAACAATCTTATTGAACACTATCTTCAATGTGAAAGTATCATTCTTCTACAACAGTTCCTGCTAGGTTCTTATCTGCGAGAGCTAAACATAACAGATACTTGATAAAGAAACCTACTTAGATTAACTAAAACATTCCTTGAAGGGTTGTTAAATGAGTTGTATGTCTTGTCATCTCTTGGGTATTTACAGTAATATTGCGGAATGTATTTACTTCTTATGTCTGATAGACTAGTGCAATGATATAGAATATGTTGTTCATTGCCTACCTCTGCTGTGTTACATAGTGTACAAAATCGGTTCTGACGAGGGACTCCTGCCCAGCGGCCTGTTTCGATTGGAAGTCTGTGATTTGATGTTCGAAATTTCAGAAATGTTTGCCTAAGCATTGGGGGTAGGGCAGCCGGTTTGGTACGGTGAACCACCTAGTATGGGATTGGTAGCTATGGAAATGATTTGTATCTGTGTGCTAATGCTTGTTTTACTTTCGTTACAGATTTCAAGCCTTTTTCACCGAGGACGTGAATACATTGCCACAACATCTCAGGATGATAGTCAATGTGATTTGGAAGGCGAGATCAGCGTCAACAATCAGAAGAACAAATCGGCGTGTTTTCAATGCGTTTTACATTTCCAGAAACTGCCAATGATGATGTGGACGATAGGATTAATACCAAACCCAACCAGTATTCACCTTCATGCTTCTGTATGCATTATAATTAGATGTATGCGTACGATAGGATAAAGGTCAACCAAAACAAGTATTAACATTTATGCTTTTGCATGTATTTGATGTGTTAGACGTATGTAGTTTCTTCTACAACGTTAACCATTACAGGCATTATAGGTTGAATAAACATGCATTGTCTTCGAAATAAATTAAACTCAAAAGAATGCAGGACGGATAGGTTACCTAGCCACTGTGGCCATTGATCCGATTGACCCTATGGTGACGTGATCATTTACATATAAATTTCCTCATTGAGGCTCAAACTTGTGAGCTTGGAAACAAATACAGGAATGTACACTAATCGTTGGCCTAATAAAATTGAATAATGGGCATTGTTGTATCAGATTGCTAAATCGTAAGGAAAATTGTTATTCTAAGAGAACTGTTAACCCTGGCCGGGGGGGCACTTTCCGCCCCTGTTGTTTTTTGCACCTATCTGCCAACCCAGATAAATTGTTTTTTTGCACCTATCTGCCAACCCAGATAAATTTCAGGGCATTGGCATTGGAAAACGAACCAAAAAAGAAGATCCAATATTTAATGTAAACGGAAACGTGATAAAATGTGCAGAATCGATTAAGCTGTTAGGTGTCGAATTTGACTATTTGTTAAATTTCAACACACATGTATCTAAAATCTGTAAAAAAGTGTCCCGACAGATAAATGTTCTAAGGCGAATAGGAAGGTATCTCTCGCTAAGCGGTCGAAAATCAGTTTATCACGCTTTCATTCTATCTTCCTTTAATTTCTGTCCATTGGTATGGCATTTTTGTAGTCAGGGCAATACTACGAAAATTGAGAGGCTTCATCACCGAGCCTTGAAATTTGTTTTTAAGGATTTTACAGGATCTTATGATGCTCTTCTCACCAAGGCAGACGCTTGTCCTCTGCATTTGCAGAGAGTTAAGCTCATAGCCCAGGAAACGTTTAAGATTTTTCATAAAATAACCCCTGAATATTTACATGATTTAATCAAGGTGAAAAATACTCAATATGATTTTAGATATCATAATCTTTTAGTAGTGCCCAAGACAAGAACTACGAAACATGGACTTCAAAGCTTCAGATATCAGGCTTCTAAAATTTGGAATGATTTGCCTGACAATGCCAGAACAGAAACTTCATTTAGTGATTTTAAAAGTATTCTGAAGATTTGGTGTGGAAATAAATGTAGGTGTATAATGTGCCAAAAGTGAAGTCTAGCCTCGAAGAATACTGTAATATTTCTAAAAGCTCAGCTTATACGTCATAATCTGTAATCTTATCTAATTTGTATATAATTAATATATTTAATATTTAACATGCTGTGCAATGTAGCTATCGGTAATGGCATATATATGTAACTTATATATTTATAAAAGGAAAAAATACGCACATAAATTGTAAATGAGTTTTAAGCACAATGTCAATTTTATTGTCTGTATGATATTCACGATTGTTTTTTATTGCATGTTGTTTTCGTTTAAGTCGGTATAAAAAGCTCAATAGAGCTTATGTTGTATTTTGGCAAACAAACCAACGTTAAATAAAGTTTATCTTATCTTATCTTATCTTATCTCCGAAACGACAAAAACTTGAGATCTGAAACTCCGTGACGTTTTAGATTATCATATTGGGGTCATTTTGAGCCTATTTGCATGACCCCCCGAGCAGCGGATCATGGGTAAATTTTTTAATGGCGGCCATGTGGGGGTACCAAAAAAGTGATGTTTTCGTCATATTTCTTCAAAAATTACGCAAAAATTCAGCATGTTGATTCAACGCGGTTCTATGCATTTTACTAAAACCGTATGTCTTAGTATCGCCAAAAAACACCCCTGATTCGTTCCCCCTCCCTCTCCCATTAACCCTACCACGCCTGGGGGAGGGGGGGGACAGCAAAATTCCCCCTACCAAACTATCTACGCTATCTCCGGAATGACGAAAAATGGAGCGCTGAAACTCCGTGACTCTATAGGTTATCATATTGGGGTCATTTTGAGCCTATTGGCATAACCTCACGAGCAGAGAATCATGGATAAGTTTAAAATGGCGGCCATGTGGGGGTACCAGAAAAAGTTATGTTTTCGTCAGATTTCTTCAAATTTTTTACTTTTCTGTATGGAAATGTGGATAAAACCTGTTATATTTCATATCAGACTATTATTTACTAATTTATCATGTAGTTTTTGCGAAAAAAAAAATGAAAAATCGAAAATTCTGACTGAAAAATCGTCTAAAAATGCTCTTTTTGAAAATGAAGTCATAGTGACGTCATCATGGCAGCCATCTTGTATTATTTTCCCATTTTCTTGTAGAGCTTGACCCAAAGATACAGTGTGGTAAGTTTCAACCCTCTAGCCTTATCGATAGCGAAAATATCCCCCACCCCCACATCGCCCAGGTCAGATAGGGTAAAGTATAAATGCCTTTCTTGATACCGTGACATGAACATAAATGGAGCTGCATCACCTCTATTATAACTAAGGTGAAAATCAGGAACAAATTTATGGTTTGGGCACTGCTAATGAGACATTTTCAAGCATTTGGCAGCCACACAAAAATGGTGGTATTTCGTTTGCCCGTAAATGGCATGGGCGTTGAAAAAAGCGCTAATGATGACTGATTATGTAGCATGATAAGTTAAAAGTTTCTTGGACTCTAAACTCTTTCTTTGAGTCTTGGTTTGTAGGCCTACCACACGACACAACCACAAAATTGTAGTTTGTTATTTATTTTCGGTTGAACGATCTACGGGATTATGTGGAGAAATATAATTTCCCTCGTTTGAGGGCACGAATTATACGGAAATTTTCTCCACCGGAAGCAGAGAGTGTGCTTGATACATGAGCTGTTCGCTCATCGTTCGCGCTTTCGATTGTATAAATAGGGCATTTTCGGGTACCAAAGGACATTCTCGCCTGTGGTACGGGCCGAGTCTGTACGTTTGATTTAAAGATTTCAAATGTTAAAAAAAAAAGATTTATTAATTGTCTGCAAAGCCGAATGAAAAAATTCATTCAATTTCAATTCAGATTCATTCACTGAAACAACTCAGGCACAATTTAACTTCTGGCTCCTAAAACTGGTCTACGCGTAATTTTTTATTCAGCTTTAGCCAGTGTAGGTGTTTTTGGTTGAATAAACATGCTGTGTCTTTGAAATGAACCATACTCATTCACAATCATTACAGAGAAATCAGTCAGTCTACCTATCCATTGTCCACATCGATTCCATTATCGCTATTATGAGATTATCATTTAAATATGAATGACTACACTTTATGGATTGGATAGCTTGCACAGGAAGGTATACTAAGTGTATGTTTGTTTAACTGGATATGGATGGAAATTGTCTGTAAACTGGATATAGAAAGGAGAATGATTTTATTTCAACACATCTGTATACTTATATTCCTGTCTGGGAAGGAGCAGAGATGGGTATGGTTTGGTTTGTTGAAACAATATGTAGAGGTCAGATAGGACGTGTTGATCGTCACAAAATAACTAGGACAACCCCATTCATATATTCACGGCTTCATCCCATCACCTGGTCATGATTGTGATACAACTGCAACTCTGTTGATGAATAGGAACGTTTTATTACGCAAAGTTCGATTGGCATACATTTTTGGCGTATGTATGGAACCAGGCTACATCCGATATGCATTTAACAACATTGACCTGATGAATGAGGTTGAATGAACAATCCATGCCTGTCATCCAGACTATCGCCTGTTGTAGCAAGTGAGCGAAAGGCAAGTTCCATGTCTAATTCGAATTTCCGGGGAAATAACCGTAGATTAACAAAAATAATTTGTGGGTAGATACATGATTGATTTATGTCAAATATTCCATTTTGCTAGCTGTAGTATGGTATAAAAGCGTGATTAAACCAATTAAACAGTTTGGAAGATGAATGACATGAAGTGAAGTACATGTAATCAGTCCGAACTGGTCAGGTATGAAATCACCAGGATGTAGGGCTATGAGGAATGAATGACAACAGCATGTTTTTCATCGGTTTAGCATCCTGTTTTTCTCAACCGAGTCAATATTATCTTGTTGAAGTTTAGGTGCGTTTGTGCTTTTGACATTTCCTACTGATTTAACTTTGCTTGGCTCAGTTCCAAATGTTAACGGGATGTTAGAGTATTTGCTCATATCACGTACATGTACGAGAAACAGGATACGAAAAAGGAATCACTGGTGCTTTAGTCAATAAGAAGTGGACACAACTGTATTTGCTGACAATTTATTTCACCAGTTTAATACATGATCATGCACAAATATTATTTCTGTTTTGAAAAATGTTTGTTGAGTGAGAATCCAAATCTACGTCAGAGTGATAATATATAATACCTGTGAAGTTTGTGATCCATTATCAAACTACCATATAATATGTGTAATATGTTTTACGGGTGATTACCCATGGTGGTACAGCATGAGCGGGGAAGGCTAATTCATTCCCATTTTCCTGATCTGCTATTATGTTACCATCGCATGATATCTTCTTAACTCAGGCCCGTACACAGCCAGAAAAAAGGCGATGACCCATCACCCTTATATGGTGACCAGATCTGGCCCCCCCCACTCCTAGCAGGGCTTCGCGCCTTCGCCGCTAGCATTCCGAGTTCCAATTTCACGTTTCACGGTAATCGAACCCCTCATTTAGAATCGAGCTTACAGGCTTGTAACTAGACACGTTTTACATATAATTCCAATGGCTACATTCATATTTTGAAGGTTTGTGAATTGGTTTAATACAATTCGAAATCCATATTGTCAATTTCATTATCCGAACTAAAGTATGAACACCTGATGATGTCACACTATGATCCATAATTGAGTCTGTTGTCATGTTTGTCTAACCGCAACACCAATCATCGTTCGATTGCAACGAGGTCGCTGTCTGAGACATTTTCACAATTACTAACGTTTCGGAGTTCATCGCAGTGGCATTTGAGTGGTGAAATTCTATGGATACACGCGTCTTTTCTGCATTCAACTATCCGCTGTTGTCCAATTTGCAGTTATCGATTCAAATATACTATGTGAAACAGAATTATTCAAATCGAGCGCTGTTTTCTGCGAGTCGCGATCAATTCTCCATGATAGCCAAGCATCCAAGATAACCGTGTGCTTTGCGAATTTTCTGTGGTTGTGGGTTAATTGACACAACTCGGGATGATCGCCACCATTCCCTTGGGTTCAGCGTACCAATATTTCCCTTTTCTCAGACAACTTCAGCTTTGTATTGATCTCAGGCAAACGGCGAGAAACACTCATGTGGCATATGAAATGGGCTGGAGCGTTTGATTGCCCGAACGGCATTTTTTAAACTTGTACTATCCTCTATTCGGAGCTGAAATTGTTTATTGCCAATACTCCCTAGAGGAGGCAAGTTTCGATGAGAATTTGCACTTGCGTGGGTAAAACGAACACCTTTATGTAGACACTTGAATAGAGAATTGAGTCTCGCAATTTCTTTGCTGTAGTTTGTGCTGGCCTCTTGCAGACGGCGAAAAAAACCCAAGAGGCGCATGAAAGAGGCTGGAAAGTTTGCTTTCCCAAACGTCATTTTTTTTAACTTGTACAATGCTTCATTCGAAGCTGAAATTGTTTATATGCCAGCAACCCATAAGGAAGACCAGCTTCAATAAGAAGCTGTTCTTGGGAGGGCATACGGAGTTCCATGAAATCTGGATACAGCATTTGAACAATCTTTGAACAATCTTGTGGAGAAGGCTGAAGACTGTATATATCCGACATCACAAGACTATAATAACCCTTTCCATTAAACTGATACCCAGTTTGCCTGCTTAATGTAAAAACGACGGTTTGATGTTACGTGAACATGATATGACTGCAGAAATAGTTAATTCTCCCACCAATATCAACTAAAGACTGACATTGTCAATCGACTTTCTGCATACATGTACAGTTATGTGTTCAACCTTAGATTAGAAGATATTTAAGGCAAATGTACTTTTGACAACAGAAGGAATTATATAGATTATCTCCAGTAAACGATACAGTGCTGATTACCTATGATTGGAGAACATAGTCGCTGCAGAGAAATGTGATTGTAGTTTAGCATCTACTTTGTGAGTACGAACGCTTCCTTCAAATGTTTGTTTTAAGTTTCCAGTAGAATTCAGTCTGGTGTTGTGTTGTGTTTGCTTCTCAGTTTTCTTCATAAGAGGTCGTCATTCGATTATTCTTATTTGGTTCAAAATATTTCACATTTGTGTCAAGTCGTATTGTGTTACCTTAAAATGGTTCTAATAGAAACTGTTTTTCTATCTTCTTAAAACTCATAAATGGATACTCGAGATTATAAGAGGCGCTTGTCTCTTGCAAGGCAGTATGTTATGCTCCCATACATTTATTACATTTTATGTCATAGCTCGTAATGGTTCATGTTGTTGTAGCCGCTCTGATGGAACATTATTACAAATAATTCCAAATGGAGTAGAGCTCAATCATGAATTAGTATACTCGAGCTTGTTATCTTCTTCGTCATTCCCATTGCCACTGCCAGTTATATGTCTAGCTCCTTGTTTGAACATTCTATCAGTTCGTTGCGAAATGTACATGGGATCGTCTGAGAGCACAGTATTGCTATTAGTGAGCTGGCTTAGGGCCATATTTTGGGAAGATCACACGCTCGACTAAAGCACCAAACTTGGCACACCCATCACTTGAGACATAGAACAATATCAGAAGGGATGCCCGTTGCTCTGGGATCTGTGATGCCCTCTGGTCCCCAAAATGGCATCTGAGGGGCAATATTGTTATTCAAAGAATAATTAGCCTCCCAACAGATTCGTTATTTTTATCATCCTTAAGGCTGGGAAGCTGAAACATGCCACACTGTATCACTGGTTCACACGCTACCAGAAAAAGTAAAAAAATCCAAGATGGCGGCCATGATGACATCATTTTCCAAAAATAAGCCATTTTCTGGACGATTTTTCTGACCGATTTTTCCAATTTTATATTTTCGCAATTTTCTTCGTTGAAACTGCCTGGCTAATTAGTAAATAATCATTTATTCGAGAAAAAAATACTTTTGAGCATTTTTTTTGAAAACAAAACATTATTTTGAAGGAATACGAGGAAAACAGAGCTTTCAAGTTACACTCTAATGCCATCCATTTTCAATTTGCTGATGATGCTCTGCTCTGAGTATTATGCTACAGGTTCAAAATAAGTTCAATATCATAAGCTATAACTGCGCTAAGTTACAGCTCTGTACATTTCTTCATTTTAGAGCACCATGGAAAAGTTCTCTGAGAAGGAAGCGCGGTGGCTGAAACAACCTAATCCAATTAGGTTTACATAATCGCCTGTGTAAAAGGAAAAATATGAAAATGCTCAAGGCTGGCCAGGTTAGATTTTTGGGTATTATTGCATACAAGCGTCAAGTCCGTCATTCATAATTCAACCGTCGTCCATTAAAGAATATCCGCGTCCATAATCCAGGTTTACCCCATGTTGGAGAGTTTACTCCATCAGACGTACTCGATGCTCATCCATTAACATCCGATGAGTTATTTGTTTGAGCTGATCTGTCATCACAGCTCTCGAGCTAGCGTATCTAATTCCGCTTAAGCCGGTGCTAGGGGTCGTGTGGATACTTCATAATCTCCACATGAACCTCTACAATAAAAGCGCGGCTGAGATACTAAGGCTACGTCCGAGAATTCACCGTATTCTCTCGGGTCTGCATGTCTGGTCCCCAAGGAAGCTTTCCTGATGAATCATATGGTTGTTTTTTAGTCGCCAGACGTTGTCAGTTTCTCCCACCTCTTGTTTATCGCTAGAAGTATATAAAGGTGAAATTGAGTCACATTGACCTTTGTGCCAAAGCATCAATGGAATGCATGGAACAGGGTCTCCGACAAAATCGCCAGGACTATGCCCAGCATGAATGACAAATGGGGAACCCTCGTTATAGCCACACAGTGGGAGAAGGGAAAGGGTCCCAGCGGGACTCGAACCCGTGTTGCTCTCTCCAGAAGCAGACATGTTATCCACTATACCACGAGTCATATCCTACAAACCAAGGTTGAAAATATCCTCATATATCTACCAGAGGGCAGATCACTATACCGCAAGGGAGGATAGACCCATAGTGGCTCAGTTGACACTGATAAGGGCCTAATGGAAAACCCACACATACTCATTGCGGTATGGGTTGTGGGATCTTGTTTTGTTCGTCTCCATCTGGAGTCTCGAAGTTAAGCGGTGATTTTTTTTGTAAAAGTCACTGTGCGCATGCGCTGGACGTTTTCGGATCGAGGGGGTCGCTAGTGGTCCGATGAGGTCGAATGAGGTATCAGTGTGAAGCACTAGTGAAGGAGCATCCCACTGGAAGAGTGCGACGTGGAACCGACGTCATTCCACGCATGCGCAGTAGAAAAGTCGGCATGGGAAGGGACGTTTGGGGGCCGAGGTGGGCCCCTAGTCGTCCGAAAGGGTCGTGGAAGGTGTCAAAATGAAGCGCTCCTCCGAGGCCATCAAGATATGGGTGGGTGAATGTACAATATGGATTTTTATCGAAAATATAAAAAGCCGAACACGGACTTCACTCCGAAAATAGGGGAAACCCCTATCAACCTGGTCTAGAGGGGATAATAGCGCTCCGCGGCTTATCGAGGCCTGCCGAGAGAGGCAGGGTGGGTGAGGTAGTGTATGTAAAATTAGGATTTTTTCACGAAAATATAAAATTACAACAAATATAAGGGAAGTGGGAAGAGGTGCCGACATACTGACAGAGCCACATGATTTCACAGTATATATTCTAAAGCACATCTAACGATTCGTGGTATGTGTTGTATCTCAGGTACGCTTTTGTTGTACCTGTTCATGTGGCAACTTGGATTACATGACCACACGGCCACTAGCACCGGCATAAGCGGCATTAGATACAAATCTAGAGAGCTATGATGGAAATGCTCTGACAACTCGTATATTGGCAATTGGTGAGCTGTGTCGCTGTGACAACTCGTACACTGGGAAGCGGAATGTCACATGAACAGGTACAATAAAAGCGTACCTGAGATACAACACATATCACGAATCGTTAGATTCTTAGTATGTGCTTTAGAATAGGTTAACCAGAAGACTATACTGTGGCTCTGTCAGTCTGTCGGCACCTCTTCCCACTTCCCTAATATGCGTTGTAATTTACCCCGAAAATAGGGGAAACCCCTATTAGTCAGGTCTCTAGGGGTTAATATGGCTTGTCAGTGGATCGGAGCCTGCCAAGAGAGGCAGGGTGGGTGAGTGGGTGTAAGTAACTTTAGGAATGGGGTTGAACCTATAAAAAGCGGAACACGGATTTTACACCTAAACCATGGGGAATCATGGATGTTTTGGGGTCCATTATTGGTACGAATGGGGCGTGGGAGGTGTCATAGTGTAGAATTCGTGGGGGTCCATCCCACGCGACTAGTGTGTCGTCCGTATTTAACATTCTGCGCATGCGCAGACATGGAATTGTGGGAAAAGGGTATGGGAAGGGAGTTTTGGGGTCGAGGTGGGCCACTTTTGGTTCGAAAGGGTCAAAGGAGGTATCAATGTGAAGCTCTCGTGGGGCAGCATCCAACTGGATGGGTGAGGGGTGAAAATAGCGTCTATCTGCGCATGCACAGTAGAAAAATGGTATTGGAATGGACGTTTTGAGGTCGAGGTGGACCCATAGTGGTCCGATTGGCTCGTAGGAGGCCTTATTTTGAAGTTCTCTTGAGGTAGCGTCGGATTGGACTGGTATCTAGTCCGGGTTCATCATTCTGCGCATGGGCATTCTGGCCGTAGTATAGAAAGCAGGCGTTTTAGCGGTGTGTTTATGGTAGAGAGGGACCATCCGTGGTGCAAATGCGTCGTGTGGGGTATCAGTGTGTAGCCCTCGTGGTGTAGACCACGACTGAAGAGATGTCCACGTCATTGGTGACGTCTTCGGTAGGAGTAGTAGCGAAACCGGGCATTTTGGGGGTGCGTGGAGGTGTGTTTGAGCGATTGAGGAACCATCCGTCGTCCAAATGCGTTGTGTGAGGTGTCATCTTGTAGCTCTCGTGGTGCTCTCGTGGGGTGTGAAGGAAGGTGTTTGGAGATGAACCATCCCTGGTCCGAATGGATCGTGTGGGTGCCAAATTGAAGCTCTCTGCATGAAGACGACGAATGGTATGGTGTTGTTTGGTAGTCGCATCGTGCAACGCATGCGCAGTTGGGCAGTAGTAACGCAAAATGTCATTTTGGGAGTGGAAAATGACATGTTTGGAAAATCAAGGGACTCATCTTTGGTCCAAAAGGACCGGTTGGGGTATCCTAGTGAAGCTTTCCTGGAGTAGAGTTAGACTGGCGTGTTTTTTATTGAACGTTGCGCCAATCTGCGCATGGGCAGTTGAGGTGTACTACGTCAATTGGTCATTCTGGAGGTGCGCAGGGGTATACTTGAGCCATTGAGGGACCATTCTTGGTCCGATTGCGTCGCATGAGGTGTATCTTTTAGCTGTCGGGGCGTGTATCACGACTTGAGGAATGTCCACGTCATCTGTGACGTCATTGGTGACGTCATCAGCAGGAATAATAGCCAAATTAGATATTTTGGCGGTGTGAAGGAAGGTGTTTGGGATAGAGAAGGACCATCCTTGGTCCAAATGAACCGTGCGGGGTGTCATCTTATAGCTCTCGGCATGTAGACAACGAATAAATGGAGTTTGTTGAGAGTCGTATCGCGCTTAATAGCGAAAGTTGCCATTTAGGGCGTGCGTGGGAGTCTGTTTGAGTGATTGGGGACCACTATTGGTCCGATTGGGTCGTGGGGGTGTCATAGTGAAGCACCCATAGAGTAGACTCCGACTAGATGGGTGTGATGTGGAAGTAAGGCTATGGCCCGCTTACGCAGACAGAGAATGGCGTGGGAAAAGGCATTGTTAGGGCCGTTATGGGGTCGAGATGGACCAATATTGGTCTGAATGGGTCGGGGAGGTATCAGTTTAATGCAGTCGTGGCTCTGATCGGAGGAGTTGGGTGGTGGAAAGGACGTCATTCTGCACATGCGCAGCCGTGGAGTATTTAAAAAATGGCAGTTTTGGAATTGCGCAAGGGCACTATATCACATAGGGGGTATATACTTCATCCAAGTATAGAGGATAGCGGTTGTCGTGAATAACAAGTTCGGCAATGTTCATACAGTATATTATTCCGAATGTTACATCATACCGAGGCTGGGGGAGCCGCCCTGGGTATGTTTAGTATGGCACCGTTTCCAATTATCGTTCGCGAATGAATCGTTTATTTCGTCAAATTTTCTCGAAGTCGCGATTTTCCAAGGCGCGAGGGAATGGTTTTTTTTCTTCAAAATAAACGATTCATTCGCGATCGCTGTTCGAATGTTTTTTTTTTTCTGTTGGCAATCGTTTTTCAATCGAGAAAATTCTCGCGAATAAAAAGCGATATCGCGATTCAATCGCTTTTTAATCGAGAAAATATAAACGATTGAAAAAAAACGATTGAGTATTTTAGCCGAAAGTAGTACGCCATTGGTTCAGCCTGACTGACCCGCATACACGTTCGAGTTTCTAACACTTCAGTCAGACTATATAAAGTTCGATCATTTTTTCTTCTTCCTTTTCCATTCTTTGCCTAGTGTAAAACTATAGCGTGTTTCTGTACAGTTGGCGGTTATATAGATACGATGGTGATATTGAAAGAAATTGAAAAAAATATCTATATATATATACATAGGAATAATGGTTATGCATATACATTTTGTAATTATAACTTCATATTTACATATATTTTGTACGGGACACAGACCCGGATATGGTCAGATTGGGTCATTTGCACTTGCAATTTCGTCTATTATTTTGGGTATTTCTGTGTTTTAAAGCTGGTATTATTCCAGATTTCTTGTGTAGTATTTTTCATGAACGTTTTTGGCATCTCTGCGGGCTGAATTTTTGAGTTGATTCGTCAGATTTTCGCTGTACGCGTGGTTTTTTGTCCTACGATCACCATTTTCCTTGTGTAGATAGATGGCGCTGTATTGAATATAACATTGTCATACGGGGTTTTGAGTCTTCGAAAGCACTTAATTATTAATATATAGCGCGGGCTATTTGTAAAAATTTTCACAACTGGTTAATCCAGTAAGAGATGAAATTATATACTATTCAGTTGGTTTTTGGCTTGAGCTTCCCTTTGGAATCATTCATAGTTCATTTATCAAAATATAAAATTAAAATAAAAAGTATTGTACATATGCGAATCCAACCGTTATATGCGATTCAATCACCATTGTGATATGTATTTGATATAAATATGAAATCACTGCCGCGAATATTCTTATAATAAATAAAATTAACTTGATGGTGATTTTTTGAACTTATTCACATCTCAATAGTTTAAAAACTGTACCAAAACATGAATGGATACCCTTTCCTAATGTATGTTTTACTATAACAAAATATACATATTTAATTACACTATTTTTCACCTTAATTAACCTAGAAATTCTCGGCTGGAGGGCTAAGCTGTTCTGGGTTATCGCCATGCGCCCATTCACACCTCTATGAAGCCTGTGCCGTAATCATTCTGATAATGCAATCAACGACGAACTCAAATCCACTTATGACCTGTACCCGGTATTTACAAAACAAGATATTGTGACTATCATCCTGTATTGTTTATACCAAGTTGCATGAATATATGAGGAAATTATCGAAAGTATGAAGGGAATGACTGAACATTAATACATTGTCGACTCACACGATTATTGAATAAACATGTAGTTTTGTCAGTTACGCTTCGCCAGAGTAAATCTGAGCGCGAACGTCACAGGAAGCATGGTACAGGTATATGTATAGATATTTCCAGCATACGCCCTACTTCGGCTTGTAGGAGACTATAGATCGTGAATCATATATATTATTCGGTTATCTTGCGCATTTATACAGTATAGTATAATAATATAGGTTTTTCCATCGACAAATCCGCAATCAACATTACATGTAGTTCCCAGTTCGCGGATAGAGCGGCGTACGACGGCAACACGGTCTATGTATCAAATATCACTCCGCCTCACGATTCTCTCGCGCCTTGAAAAAAAACGATTCTCTCGCGATTGAAGATTCGCGATCAAGAACGGATCGCGCATGGGTAAACGATTCCAAAACGATATCGCGAGAGAATGGTTTTTTCCAGAAAAGGTTCAATCGTTTTTTCTCATTTTTTTTCTCGATATCCTCGCGACTGATTCGCGACTGATCGTTTTTCAATCGAGAAAATTGAAGAAAAATCGCGACTGAAGAAAAAACGATTAATGGAAACGATCCCCATGTTCACAGCAAAACAAATTGAAATATCAAACACCATGTTTTGTTATTTAACGCACCGTAACATTATGTACAAGTGTTTACAGACCTCAAGTCACCGATCCGCATGTAGACATATAGAGTATATACGGCATGTTATGGTATTCGTCAGTGCATGAGTGAATCCGTTCATCCGAGGGGGTGGTCGATCAGTTTAACCACGAAGAACGTAACACTGGTGACCCTCTCCACTGTCCACTTGGTGCGCCCATTCCAAGGGATCAACGGTGTCCAGTTGCTCTAGCATCGTATCTAGTGACGCACGATTGGTGATGGTGAAAGTCATTTCACGAAAATATAAAATTACACCAAATATAAGGGAAGTGGGAAGAGGTGCCGACATACTGACAGAGCCACATGACTTCACAGTATATATTCTAAAGCACATCTAACGATACGTGGTATGTGTTGTATCTCAGGTACGCTTTTGTTGTACCTGTTCATGTGGCAACTTGGATTACATGACCACACGGCCACTAGCACCGGCATAAGCGGCATTAGATACAAATCTAGAGAGCTATGATGGAAATGCTCTGACAACTCGTATATTGGCAATTGGTGAGCTGTGTCGCTGTGACAACTCGTACACTGGGAAGCGGAATGTCACAGGAACAGGTACAATAAAAGCGTACCTGAGATACAACACATATTTGAAATATCAAACACCATGTTTTGTTATTTAACGCACCGTAACATTATGTACAAGTGTTTACAGACCTCAAGTCACCGATCCGCATGTAGACATATAGAGTATATGCGGCATGTTATGGTATTCGTCAGTGCATGGGTGAATCCGTTCATCCGAGGCGGTGGTCGATCAGTTTAGCCACGAAGAACGTAACACTGGTGACCCTCTCCACTGTCCACTTGGTGCGCCCATTCCAAGGGATCAACGGTGTCCAGTTGCTCTAGCATCGTATCTAGTGACGCACGATTGGTGATGGTGAAAGGATGGTCGTACACTTGATTGATGGCACTGGGATAGAATTAGCGCAATTGACCCGTCATCTTATGGCATAAGATGTACCCGAAAGCGACATTTAATTTGAAGGCCGTAGGTTGGCAAGTGAAAATAGCTTCCACGTATCTGCGTAGACGGGCGAGATCGGTCAGTCGGAATTGTAGATGTCTAGCAGTGAAAAATGACGGTGAAAACAGTGCCGAATCATGGTTCAATGGCGCCGGTAGATGTCACTCGCTGGATGATCTTCTGGTAAGACATCGCTGGACATATTCATGGGGTAGTCCGCAAAGTGTACTTTGTCCTCCACGTCATAAAAAAAAATGGCCCAAGGTCTCGTCGTCGGAATCTGACTGTTGAATTGGGGCGACATAATCATCGGCCCTCGTGCGATGGGTGGGAGTTTCCGCTGTCTCGATACTGGTGCCTACGGGCTCCTCTATCTGCAAACGTAGCTGCGGAACAGGGTGTCGTGTGCGTTGGTCTCGCAGCAACTGACTGGGCAGTTTGAAAAGCCGACCACATTCTTCGCATGGATGCTTGGGTGGCCCAGGAATTGAACGTTCCGGGCGCTGAAGGACAGTGTACATATCGTGAAGCTATACCGGGCGGTTCCGTCGTGCTTGGTAGCCTCATGGCGGCACAAGTCGTGCAGACGTGTGAATGATTTCGAGCACGTAGTACAATTGAACATCTTGGTGGTTGATAGAGTGTCTGATAAACGGCCAGGTCGTTTACCTTTAATAGCACGCTAGCTGGTGATCTATATTGAGCACACTCAGTTCAACTACCCCCGAAGTCGATGACCGAGATGTACTGGTGTATGACTGAGCCGCATTGCGCGCGTGTGTGTGTGTTGTGTTTGCCCAACCGTGCACAATGTCGAATTACGTTCTCTCCGAAAACTTTCTCTGATCGCATCAATATGCTCGGAACCATTCAATATAAACACACCCAAGAGACATCAACAACTACAGGCACATTGCGTAATACACATTTCTTATTCCTTTCATCACAACACATCCACGCTGGGGGAGTCAATATGGGTATGTTTACAAATCTCGTATGCTCTTGTTCTTGTATCAGACGCACTGTGGGCGGCTCTTGTCCAATTCTTTTTGCATTTGATGTCCATATCTGCCTTCTTATTTATCCACAGAATACAAATTGAAATATCGAACACCATGGTTTTTTTTAATTCCAAGCACCTCAATATTAGGCACAAGTGTTTACAGAGCAGACTTGAACGATGAGCATGTGAATATATAGAGAATATGCGACATATTACGGTATCCGTCAGTGCATGGGTGCATGCGTTCATTCGAAGGGGTGGTCGATCAATTTAGCCACGAAAAAGTTTCGTTGGGGCGTTGTTGACAGACCCATTCTAAGGGATCTACGGCTTGTAGTTCTCTAGCATCGACTCCAGTGAACTCCGATTGGTGATGGTGAACGGCTGGTCAAATACCCTGATGCTGGCACTGGAATAGAAATCCTGGGGGTTCTCCTTATATCGCAGCACATAGCCAAAAGCGAGATTTAACTTGAAGGCCGTAGTTTGTTCCTTGAAGATAGCATTCACGTATCTGTGCAGAGTGGTGAGGTGGATCAGTCGGAAATTATAAATGTCTAGCAGCGGCCGATGACGGTGGAAAATTCGTCGCATCATGGGCCCGTGGCACTGGTAGATGTGACTTACTGGACAGGTGTCCAGTAAGAGATCGATGTGGACATCCACTGGATCTTACTGAAAATGTTCGATGTCGCCATGCCTATGACTCGGAACAGTATCGCAAAGCTCCAAATGGACATCCAGGCCGTCCTCGACCGTGGATATAGGAGTGTTCATGGTCGCATCGCCTGTGGCATTAGTCTCCCTGAGCTCGTCTCCAGTGGATCTGATGTTCCTGGGCTCCACTTCAGTGGGAAGTGGTCGCCCATGCCGTGGAGACGAGTCATGAATCAAACGTTGGTGCTGTCTCAACTGACTGGGTCGTTTGCAGAGTTCACCAGATTTGTTACATTGTTCCGTCGCTCCCTTGTTGATTACCCGTTCGTGACGCCGAAAAGTGTCCTCCCGATTAAACAGGTTATGCAAGTATACCGTGCGCCGTTGTGGATGGAGGATTCATAGCGTCGCAGATCTTCATACGCAGCCGTATCTGTGCACGTCGCAGATCTTCATACGCAGCCGACATGTGCGCAATCAGGAAGGATATATATCCGCTTTCACTGGATTTGAAGAAAACTACAGATAGCCCTACAGGCACATCGTATTTAGACCTATATCTCTATAAAAATGAAGCGGGCCTTCTCTCTCGTCGACTTTATGACAAAAGAGATGATTACAATTTCGACATCGTAAACTATCCCTTTCTGGACAGTAATATTCCAGTGGGACCTGCATATGGCGTATACATATCACGCCTAGTAGCATTTGCTAGATCCTGTGTTAAATGTGACGATATTCCCACACTACGTATGTGCGTCGATTTCTACCAAAAAAAATGTAAACAAAGCTGTCTTTGTTTTTCTAATGCCGCCACCGATATGTCTGTCTGCTGAAGTGTACTTTTGGCGGATTCTCCGCATCAGTTTTCTTCACCTTCGCACAAAAAAACTGAAGTAAGATATTAATCACTATTTCAGGTAAAACAAATACATTGATGACGTTTCAAGGGGAAAATTAATGCAAAATATGCAAATGTAAACTTTTAAACAACCTATTTCGATAGTCATTTTGAATGTATCCATGATATCTGGCAACTTGGATTATGTAAATGGTTTATATTAATTACCCTCACATTATGGACTACACAGAAGAAGAAGCTCTTAGTAGATAGGATTTAGAGAGTTGACGGCCATGGAAGCCTGGAAGCCGATGACGTCACTTAAATAGGTCGGAGGGTCATAAGTGCGAGCAGGTGCGCGGGGCCGTGGAGAGTTCGAAGCTATTTTGGTTGAAAGGTCACGGAGGGTTATCGGTGCGATCAGGTGACTCGGGGTCGTTGAGAGTACCGTCATCCACCTAATTTTACTACATATCTATACATATCCGGTTATTTATACATGATGACATCATGCCACGTTCTCCCCCGAACCTATATATAAGCGCCCTCGGGTCGAACGAGGGGCACGGAATGGTTTAGGATAAAAGGACGAGCTTTTCGAGCCCATTCACCACTCGCCTTTCGTGGTACACACATCTACCAGTCGATACAAGATGATCTCCCTGGCATACAAAGTTTCCGCAGAAGTCTTTGGAGAGAAGGGGGCTGCCTTTATGCGTATTATCGATCACGGTGATGTACCCAACGCGTCTCAGCCGAAGTTCATCACACTAAACACGAAAGCATGGGACAACGTAACATTTTACATGGGGACCATCGATTCCTTTCTCGAACGAGGTGTGGACACACCCCAGCCAATCCGCCTGGACAAAGATGTATATATCAGTCATAATGTATTCAAGGGGAAATCATTCGTGCACCTCAGAAACTGGGATAAATCTACCACCAACGCGAGGAAGATATTTCCTACGACTAACGGAATCGCATTGGACGGGGTCTTATGGTCGGAGTTGAAAAAGAAAGCTGGAGAGATAGACGCAGCGCTGAAGGAGATGATAACCGCCATTCAGGTTTGCGCATCGGCAGTCTTCGACGACGACATGTCATCGCCTCCACCGACTCATACGGTTTGCAGAAGGACGCAACTCCTCGAACACGCCATTAAGAAAGTGTATATCGAAGAACTAGCCCCTGCGCTCGGTGAAATAAGGAGAGAACGCTGCCCCGGATGTGAGATCGACGACCCCAGCCAGGATCATCACGAGTGCATGATGAACGATCCCGATGAGATGGCGGACTTATACTTTGACGATGCTCTAGAACGTATTGATGAAAATGCGGTCATGAAGAACTTTGAATCCCTCATCGAAAGGCAAACGGAAATGAACGTGCACCCCGCGTACCTGATGAAATACCAGTGCGAAGACTGGAGGGACACGGAACTGAAAACCGACCAATGGAAAAGAGACTTATGAACCCATGTACTTCAAGATCCTCATGGTACTCATATGAACAGTCACAATCAAAGCGTGACTGAGATACATCTTTTTTTTTTTAGATGACGACTCTATAACGAATAATATGGATTAAGAATACTGATCAGCGATACGGATTTGATATTTCTGGAACATCATGATGTCTTGCCGGCATCATTGAAAACTGTTGACCGCTTCTCTCTTGCAGGAAACAAGCCTATGTGTATGTATACTATGATTGTCTTTTTGAATTTGGTGCTAATACTGTTATGTGGAAAATGGAATAGGTCTTTGGATTATGGACGCGGATATTCTCTAATGGACGACGGCTGGATTATGAACGACGGACTAGACGCTTGTAATTACTAAACTGTATGAAAAATGCAAACAAAAACTAAGCGTATAGATTTGCTCGTTCTCCAACCAGTGTACTCTATGTTTTGATTGGTAACAATACATACTTTATAAACTACTTCGGTTTGTTGTCGATGTTATTTAGTTATATGTTAGTTAGCGTTCTCGTCATTAAACGGTGGGATACGTAGATGAGGTCAGGCATGGCGTCTAATGCGCGGGTTAACAGAGTTTAAAGCCCTATATCCTAGAACACGTGCGATTGCCCTCTTTTCGCGGCGGTCGCGAGTGTATATTGAAAATATATTATTTTTCAAACCGTATTATAAATATGCGAACCGTGTATTTTTCCGTTTATTCGAGCGGTATGGATCAATACCAGAGAAAGCTCGGCATACTTAAAATTCTTTCTATAGGGGCTATATCGCTCCTACTTATACCACTCATCGTATTAACCACGAAACGAACACCCTGTCCTTCATGCGCGTACCACCCAGGCAAAGATAGGCCACGTGTTTTCGAAATACCATCGGGGGATATAACTATCATTCCCAACACAACGCTATGTACACCGATGCAGCAAGTTATTATCGACGAACACTTCCGGGCTACTGTTTGTATCTACATCAAGTTATTGAGGGTTGATCTGCGTTATTTTATCAACGGCAAAACCACTATAAAGGGCATGGTCTTGAACTACATGCAGTGGACATTACTCAAAGCTCGAACCCGTCTCATCGATACAGCTATTCATAACCTGCTAGAAAAGAAAATTTAATAATGGATTGGAATCGAATGGTGAATGCCGTTACCTCTTTACACGCCTACAAATCTATCACCCATAGCATGTTAGATGACGGCGTAGTAAATAGGGGCCGCCTAATTTTGCTACATATCTATACATATTCAGTATGTCAGAATGTTTCCGATACGTTGAAAGTTAAAATTTGGGATTACTATATAACGCTATTCCAACGCCTAAGGAGACAGTTGACTGCGAATCAGTCGAATGGATAAGTACATCGTCGTAAACAGCGAGGACTCCAAGACGCTTTTCCCCGAGAATCGATCATACAAATTTCGCGTCAGTTTAAATAAAAGCATCCATTTCGAAGAGTCTTGGGTCGTAGCCTTAGCAGAAATATTTATCCAAAGACAACCGCAGGTTAAATCACGATCACTTCTACGCCTGTGTTGTAATATATGCGGAGATTCCTTCGTAGGCGAGACGAAAGTACCTCTACTACGCTACGTCGAGGCCTCTGGACTCCAGAAAAAACCGGTATCTAGGATATACCCCACGCCGTATTACCTGCCCATTATTTTAAGCGACGTACGCTATCTAGAAATCGATATAACCGACGCACAAGGTGAACCGGCGACATTCCTCGCCGAATCCGTCATCGTAACGCTTCACGTAAAACAGCTATGATCGGGAGACCGTTGTACATCCCCGATGTGAATAAATGGATCAGATTTTATCGGAACGAGGCAAAGTCTGTCCATAACCCCTCGACGTATTTTAAGAAGCAGAAGGGTGGAGGACTAGGTGGTAAAACGGGTGAAGCCTACATTATTCCCATCGACCCTCATTCGGAAAACATCAGCGGGAAGAAAGTCAAGACGCCGGATATTCAGCTTACGACTCCCTCTCAACAAGTGGTCGAACAAGCCAAGTCTGAAGTATCGAGAACGCGTCAACAGGAACTCATAAATAGGAAGCGTTCTCTTCCTAACGTCAGTTCACCCACCGATAAACGGAGAGCGCGGACCAAAAGATCGTATCTCTTCGAGTTATAACATGGCACTCCTCACCGACAAAGGGTTCACTGAAGGTCAACCTAGCGAATTATCGTTGTTCTCATTACCCCCTACGCAAACAGCGGTTGAAAGTCGCTATGTTATCGACATTCGACCGTCATCTCAAATCTCCGAAGATGCACCCGTTGAATTCCTGATATCCGGTCAAGGCTCGGATTACATCGACATGAAATCCTGCAGACTCTACGTTAAAGCTAAAATAACCCACAGAGATGGTACCTCTTTGAGCAAGGACGAAAAATGCGGCCCTATCAATTTACTTCTCCAAACTATGTGGTCTCAGATAGACGTCTCCATGCAGGGTAAGCTTATGACGGTCATGGACAACAGTTACCCGTATAAAGCGTACATTCAAACGCTAATGAATTTCGGTGAAGACGCTAAAACAACTCAGCTATTCCCCCAACTGTATGTAGCCGATGAAGGTAATAATCTGAATTCCACGGATCCCGCAACAGGAGGAAATGTCGGGCTTACACAGAGAAGCAGATTCATCGCGGAGAGTAATGTATTCGAAATGGAAGGAAACTTCATGCAAGATGTTTTCAAACAACAGCGCTACTTGCTTAACAATGTGGATGTATACATCAAAATGTATCGCTCCACACCGCAGTTCATCATGATGTCGGGCGAAGAAAATCCGGCGTATCAACTGATGATACAAGACATCAGCCTGAAAGTTCAGAAAGTTCGCGTAAACCCCGGCGTGATATTGGGACATGCCAAGATCTTGGAAAATACATCTGCCAAAATGGCTTCCTTAGCCGCGGGACAGACCCTCTTCCGCTGGGATAATATGTTTTTATCCGTCTGTCCCAGCAGACTGGTGATCGGATTCGTATCGTCCAAAGCCGTCGCGGGGGATTATAAAAAGAACCCCCTAAACTTTCAACACTTCAAACTGGCCAATCTCTCGGTGAATATTGACGGCGTAACGACTCCGGGTCACTTCCTAAGAACGCGGTATAACACGTTCTCGAAGAGTTCATTCACATCGGCTTACCTGAGCTTGTTCGATAGCATAGGACGTACCGGGGATAACTTCGGTAATTCTATAACCTGGTTTGATTATCATAACGGCTCTGCCCTCTACGCCTTCAACTTCGACCCCTCCTACGCCGCAGAAGACCACCTTCAGCTCTTAAGACTAGGCAACGTACGTCTCGAAGCAACCTTCGAGGAACCATTGCCCGAAAACGTGAGCTGCGTCGCCTATGCCGAATTCCCAGCACTGTTCGAGGTGGATAAGTCTCGCAACATCATCTCCACTACACCATGAATACGGACGAAATTCTTTGCATCATTCACAGCGACCGTACGCTGGATGCATGCGTACGCGGTGTGTACCCAGCTGACAAAGTTCCAAATCACGTGCTACGAACACCAGCGGCTTTTATCGTGAATACCGACGTGGCGGGTCTCCCCGGAGAACACTGGGTAGTGTTTTATTTCCGCAACCAGCGAGGAACATTTTTCGATTCCCTAGGGCATCCCCCGGAATACTATTCGAACCAGTTTGTACAATTTCTCGAAAACAATAGTAAATTCCATTATTACAGCGATAGACAGCTTCAAGGAGATAACTCTTTTACTTGCGGTCACTACTGTATATACGTCCTACTTCAACTAATACGGGGTATATCCCTGTCCAGTATCGTTACGGATTTCGATCAAAACCATTGTCATAACGATTGCTATGTATACAACTTTGTCACGCGGTATTTTTCACATTGTTTAAATAATTCACTGAATTTGTATTGTTAAACCGCTCGCATTGTCCTATCAATATTAATAAAGGTTGAGTAAACCACATGCTGTTTGTTTTCTTATTTTATTTAAAGAGGTGTGAGTCACCGTTTCCATCATTCGATGTCATAGATATGAATGGAAACGGGTGGAAAACGTACTTGTCGCGAACCTATTTCGACCCGAAAAACCCTATCAGCTTTACCGGACCTTCTAAATTACACACCTTATTAAAGGCCGATGGATATAACGTAGCGCGTAAAGAGCTAACGCAGTGGTTGAGCGACCAGGACGCTTATAGTTTACAAAAGCCAGTTCGTTATACCTTTAAGAGAAGCAGGGTCGTCACTGCGGGAATAGACGATCTTTGGGATACAGATCTAGCCGACGTGTCCAATGTATCCGAGTGCAACGATGGCGTGCAATTTCTTCTCTTCGTCATAGACGTTTTCTCGCGATTTCTGTGGGTTATCCCTCTTCCCAATAAACAGCATAAGGCTATAATCTCGGGACTCGATCAAATCCTGATTGAGGGGAGACAAGCCAAGTATCTCCGCTTCGACAAAGGAAGCGAGTACAACAACCGATGGGTGAAAGCGTATTTGAAGAAGAAAGACATTCATTTCTACGTAACCCATAACGAAAAGAAGGCTAATTACGCCGAGAGAGTTATAAGAACGATGAAAAATAGTATGTATAGATATTTCACCCATAAGCAGACCTACAGTTATTCAGACGTCTTACAAGACCTGGTGCGTAATTACAACCAGCGACCGCACACATCTCTGCGCAACAAAAGTCCTTCCGATGTTAATGAAGGAAACGAGGCTCTCCTCTGGAGAGAAATGTACGTCGACACGGCGACAAAAGGTCGTAAACAACCGTTCAAATTAAACATCGGGGATACCGTGAGAATCTCTCACGTGAGGTACGCCTTCCAAAGAGACTATCAAGCGAAATGGACGGAGGAACTCTTCAAAATTTCCCGACGATTCCGGAGACGAGGCATCGCGATATACGAACTCAAACATTTCATGGACGACGGGGTACAGGGAACATTTTATCAGCAGGAACTACAACGAGTGAGGAAAGCGTCCGACGCCTTATGGCGGATCGAAAAAGTTCTCAAAACACTACAGAAGAGAGGCAGAGTTGAGAAATTAGTTAAATACATGGGCTGGCCCATTAAATTCGCCAGCTGGGTGCCTTTAGAAGATATCGAGACTATCTAAACTCGACTACCTGCAGCCCGCACCCTGCAGCCTGCAGCCTGCACCCTGCACCTGCACACTGCACCCTGCACCTGCGCCATGCAGCCTTATGTATTGAATGAGTGTTACGATATCTCCTATATAAGTTCGAGTATCAATGCGGCGAGCGCGCTCTACATGAAAACTTTGATATATTAACGACTATTTTCCTAGAGTATATCATGTCTTATGCGTGTAGCTTATGCGCTAAGAAGTTTACGAGAACCGAAAATCTGCGCAAACATATCGAGTTACTTCACGGGGGACGGCTTACATCGATACGTGATGTAATGTCCGATTTCATTACTAATACAAAACCGTGTATGGACGAACGAGTATCCGAAACAAAGGACGTGAATGCGACCTTTCAACATCCCTTTACCATGACTGTTAGCGGCCCGACTGGTTGTGGGAAGACGTCATGGGTGTTGCAACGTTTGGGAGGGACCGACATTCAGCCTTCTCCTACGCGTATTGTCTGGTGTTACGGTCAATGGCAACCCGCCTACGAGAATACTCGATTACAGAATGTGAGCTTCGTACCCGGAATCCCACACGATATCGGTGAAACCTATTATTTCGACCCCGCGCAGATCAATATTGTGGTCCTCGACGATATGATGAGCCAAGCCAAATCAGACGGACAAGTCGCGGATCTGTTTACCAAAGGCTCTCATCATCGGAATCTATTCGTAATTTACTTGACCCAGAATCTCTTCCCCCAAGGCAATGCGTCCAGAGACATCACCTTGAACTGTCAATACTTCGTGCTATTCAACAATCCCATCGACCGGCATCAAGTTCAATTAATCGGAAGACGCATGTATCCTCAAAACATAGACTATTTCACGAAAAAGTACCAAGAAGCCACCGCCAAGCCGTACGGTTCCCTAATAATAGATTTGAAGCCGACTACACCGGAAAGGCAAAGACTAAGAATGAAGCTGGATGCGCGAGCACAGATGGGACAAGGTCTATACACAAAGGTGATACCTTCTTGGTATAAGGAACAAACGGGAGAAGGGAGACGTGAGAAATTGGATACCCATAAAGCGTCCCATACGGTGAAACACGACACGTGGAAAGCCCTGTTCGGTAGAGCAGCGCGTATGGAAGTGAACGATGATATCAAAATGAAGACTAGAGAGTTAATAAGGAATGGATATACGAAGCAGGAGGCTGAGGTTCAAGCATTAACTGAATACATGCCCCATATGATGAAGACGCTACGCGGGATGTACCTCGATGTGATCCTGGGTATAAAAGCCCTGGAGAACGACTCAATTCACGAGGAAATCATGAAGTCCTGTGATGACCTTCAGAAGTCCTACAACACGAGCTATGAGGAAGCGATGAAACAAAGCGTTAAAATGAAGAAACATTTGTTCGATAAACTTTACGAAGACGATGAATAAATTCCACGCATTTTATTAATAAACATACATAGTTTGTAAAATTAGCCGTCATTTGCTTTCACTCTGATGTAGTCGGAGATCCGATAAAGCCATGTGCCACAGTATTGATGCCGTCATCTAGTACATACCGTTTATCGTCGAAGGCGGATAACGCTACTTTCTCAACGGTATGACTATATAACTGGTGATCGATACTGCGAATCTGGTTCATGGTCGTTTTTACAATTTTGTGTTGAAATAAACAGTCTTTATACATGATATGTCGCAGTTTTTTCCTTATAGCGTACTTGATTATCCCCTTCGCCGTTTTCTTCTCTTCTCCCCCGTATAGAATGCTGTACAACTTGGGCCTAATGCCTACAAACTCTTCTATAGGAGATCCGCCGCATTCATCTTTCATCTTGCCAAGTACTTTGGCATTGGTAGCGCTATAGAGGTGGTGGTCTTTCGGGTAGTTGCTGGTGTCGAACAAAGTCAGATTCTGCGCCATGTCGCCGTACCAATCTTCCGTCTCAATTTCATAACACAAACTATCCGTATCAGTGAATAGCAGCTTCGCTTTTTTACCATACTTTCGCTTCATTTCGTTATAGTGGAAGTCGTACATAAGTAGCTTCGAGAGGTCTAGAATAGCGAAGCCGGCGTAGGTGGGTCTGTTCAAAAATAATTTAATTTTCTTTAGATTGACGCCGACTAAATCCTCGTTAAAAAAGCCTGAATAGAGGGTTTGGCGACCATCCTCTGAAGTATCCGTTTTGAGTTGACGAGCTCTATCCGGGTACGTTTCCTAAGATTCTCCATCGTTTTCCCGAACACCGAGTTGTTCATCAGTTTAAAAAAGTCCTTCTCGAAGTCATTCTTAGCGGCCGTACGTTTGTACGTATTGAACGCGATGTACGGCTGCAGCCATGTAGACTACGTGAACTCTATCCCGCGATGGATACGAGTCAAAACCATCCCCTGTTGCAGGTAGAACTTCAAATCGCGGTAGTGTATCACATAGTTCGATTTGTCGCGAAGGTTGGAGACGAGTTTTTCAGCGGATTTGCCTTTAATCTTTAGCTCTTTTTTCAATCCGAGAGACTGAGGCGAGAGCATGTCATCGGTCACCGTCATTCGTTCGGGACAGAGAGGAAAGTCGCTATGCGCCTCGTGGAGTGACGAGGGATATTGTAAGTCGACTTCGAAAATATAACCAGTTTCGGCATCATCTTCAACTTTCTCTATCTCGGTCGCGTCCAACGATTGGATTTGTTCGTCGGTCATCCAGGCGAAGTCTCGAAGGGGTAAAGGCTGCGACATCGCCCACGCGTATAGGTTATTGGCGTCGAGATAAGTAATGTACTTACTGGGCGAGTCGGCATTATAGTCGACCATGCTCGGATTGTTCGCCATGCTATACTTATTAGAGATCATTGAAATACCTCCGCGTATACCCCGTTCTATCATTAGGTGCATACCTATGTCGTCCAGCAATTGTAGGCGCGCACCGGTCATTTTCAACATGGCGTCCCATGACAGACCGGGTGAGGTATAATAGTGAGCCGGGTCGAGATGATAGTAGTTCATGCAAATGTTGCGAAAATTTTCGAATACGTCGTCTAGTAGCAGGACATCGGATTTTAGGTAGAGGTCGTGGTAATGCCCCAGAGTTAGAATTCCAAACTCCGACCATACAGACTGCGCGTGGGCATAGTCTTGGTCGGAAATAGGCTCTTCGCGGAGGTCGTCGTAAAACGCTTCTTTGGGAGGGAGTTGACCAGAGTTTCGAGGGAGGCATTGAGGAACTGTAGGGAATCGAGGAACCTTAAATTACTTGGTAGATCTTCTGAATCTATACTGTAAGTTACACTGATTGTGAGCGGGACCCCTGTATTTTCCCGTCAAGTGACAATGGTCGCGTACTCTGTCAGCGCTTAGTTCCTTGTCGCAGAAATGACAATGCGTCGCCGCTTTAAAGGAATTTTCCTCCTCCCGTGTTATCTGCATAGGATTGACACACTCTAATATATCGCAGATTCGTTTATCTTCTTCTACGAGTTTTTCCAGGAAAGTTTCTACGACATCGGGACCCCTATATACCACAGCGGGCTTACTGTGCTCGGGCATTGTACTCACTACGGTATAACAAAACCCGGACGGTTCGTGCCGCTCGTATTTGGTGGTAGCCCCGGATTCGGAATGAATTTTACGGGTAAAACATTCGAAATCGGCGTAAATGATGAACGGAACGCGTACCTGTTTCTTGATATTTTTGAATTCCAACCACTGCTCTTCTGGGGTTTCCGGGAGTCTGATTCGCTGCGGGCCGTGTCGAGAGCAGTAGGGAATGTGATCGTTTAACAACTGTCGAGTAGAAAACCCGTGCAAACAATAATTGCAGTAGAATTGAGCGCCATTATGTTTTGTACGATCCCCCAACAATCGGCTCTTGTTCTTGATCAAGCAGAAATGTCTCTTCTCGTCTTTGGAGATGAGTAAAAGATCGACGTGTCTATCGAACTTTTGTTCGCTAATATGCAGGGGGAAAACCCCTTTGTCGTAACCGAACACGCTCACGGAAATATCATTACGAGCTTCGAACTTCGATATTTGAGATAGAGGGATAGGAAAATCGATTCCGTCGACGTTTAACTCGTTCAGGTACGGTTTATAATGTCGAATGCGATACGCGTGATCCTTCGCGGGGTGTAAGGCCGCTAGAATTGACCAGAGAAAGCAAAACTGATCCGTGTTCTGCGGGTTGACAATCGCCTTCTTTTTAATCAGATTCTGTGGCGTGGGGATATAGCTATTACCTTGAAAGGGCACATATTGAGCGATGTGCACCTGAAGGTGAATAATTTCGTCCACGTTCCACTGGCTTCCGTCTCGCTGATACTCCTGGAAGCTGGGATGTATTTTCTGGAAGGACTCGGCGAGCTGCTGTTCGAGCTGGGATAGGTTTGTGCTAATGATATTAAGACTTCTGAACTGGGGTTCGGAGTAAGTGGTCTCACCATCATTATTCGTTCGAGCGAGGCGGAGTTGTAGGGAGACGTACCACTTGATCCCCCTTTGCTCGTTTAACGTTGCCGTCAGCAGTTGACGAACCGCGTTTTCGTTGCTATTAAAAAAATGTAGAATATCTGAACTGGTCGTTCTAGTAGGTTGAATAGTGTGGGTGTGCAGAGTTCCGTTCAGCGCGGACGACGATGATTTCGCCCCTCCCGACTGTTTGCCGTGGCAACTGTTGCAATGCTGCGGATGGCTGGTATAAAATCGCTCGGGTAGTGGCCGATGACAGGAAGAACACTCACGACCTCGGCTAGAACACTCCTCGCAGAACTGTTTTCCGGGTAACAGGCACTTGAATCTTCCGCACCAGTTACATTTGGCCGGTCGAGCGGGTTGACCTGAAGATATAATGAAACACATATTTTCAACCGTGGTGTAATTGTCGGGTTAATTCGCCCTTAAGCTCAGATTGAATACAGCGATGAACTGTCGAGTCGCTTTGGCGGGCAGATCATGGGATTATGCTCGATTATAGTGGTCGTGTGGTCATGTCATCCAAGTTGCCGCATGAACAGGTATAATAAAAGCGTACCTGAGATATAATACATATCACGAATTGTTAGATTCTTAAAATAGGTTAACCAGAAGACTATACTGTGAAGCCATGTGACCCTGTCAGTATATCTGCATCTCTTCCCACTTCCCTTATATGTGCTGTAATATTACCATAAACTTAAACAGGGAGTGGACTCGAGTCGACCCTTCATATTAGTTTCTCTTCTATTCTGACAGAGATACGGTTAAGTAATTTACCTGCAGTTTGTCCTGGAAGAAGTTCTGAACCATCGGACGACGAACACGATGCCACCGGAAGTTGATCTGTTCAATATAACTATGTAGCTTAGAATGGCGAAACATATTGATGACCGACATTTAGTAAGTGGGGCGCAGTGTTGTGTTAAGTACTTGGAGTAAATTTTCTTCGTAGGAGTGTTAGATGATATAGTTGGTTATAACGTTACCGGATTGGTTCCTTTAAACGATGAATGACTTACCGTTTCTCCTAGAATATTTTCCCCCATGATTGTCGGCTGGTTCCGCTTGTCTTTTCCTCGAATGGATACGCTGGTGTTCTTTCAGTGCCTTCGGACGGGCGAAAGTTTTATCGCACACGGTACATAACAGAGAATGACCTCGGTGTATCCTGCGTTTATGCTGTAACATGCATCTCCTACTGGCGAACGTTTTGGTACACAGATCGCACTGGGTCATTGTACTGGGGACGAGACGACCGAGCGAATCCGCCAGCAGTTGAATTCGTCGGAGGTTGACGGCATCATCGTTCGAAAGTCCATATCGTTCGGCCCAAGCGTTCAGATCTTCGACACGGGTAAAGGAATCGAGACGTGAATAATCCATGTTGTTCTCTGAAATATTAAGGTGATAATAATGTATGACTGTCGATTAATCGCATTTATAGAGACTTTTCTGCTTTATTGACGTCACTTCCGGTCGACCTATTCCTGCACTCGACGTTCGGAAAGTAAATAACCGATAGCCAACGCTTCAGTATTAAATGAGGTAAAATTAGCCTGTTGAGCAGAGACCCATTCTAGCCACCTCATGACTAAACCTTTGATTACAGTGTTGAATTATACGCATATTTTGCGTGATTGATGCAATGTTTGAGGTCGTGTCACGACCTGTTATTGTCCACGTTTAGTTATAGGGATATTAGATTGTGCGCCATCGATATGTAATTCCATACTTGTACTGAGCACGAACATTTGAATCCGACTACTCCTTTTCATCACTACTCCTCTTCGTCTGTGACAAAACTCATTCATCATTAAATGTTCTGCTCTAAAACCCTTTGACCTATGACTGTCCATTTAACACTACTTATGAGAACATTTGAATCCGACTACTCTTTTTCATCACTACTCCTCTTCGTCTGTGACAAAACTCATTCATCATTAAATGCTCTGCTCTAAAACCCTTTGACCTATGACTGCCCATTTTACACTACTTATGAGAACATGTAATGTTATATGGGTAAAGATTACAATCTTACCTAATCTGGTAATCCCCTTTTCCTCATCCATAAGTAAAGCTTGCTTCTTCTACAAAAGAGAGAGAGAAAAAAATTAAATGGGCTGACACTGTTTAATAGAATTTTGACCTTCATCCGGTACATCTTAGACTGCTCAATTGAAAACAAAATTGTCAGTTAGCGTACAGTGTTGTTCTGAAAACGGTTAATGCGGAGTTGTGTCCCATAGACCATCAATTAGTTAACTTTTTAGGTGGGAAACATCGGTCTGGTCCATAGGTTGAAGGTTATGCATAGCTGTGTTAAACCGTGACGTCAACTGTTGATGAACGTATATTGTGGGCCGATCTATTTTGTAAAGTAAGACGTCCGACAGATGCGATAAACAAACAGGGCTGAGCGTCTCACCTTACACGTGTAGCACATGCTCCACTATAACTTGGAAATAAGACGCAAATAGCCTATATATAACAGCAAGCGGGAGTATCTCATGACTAAACTGTGCACAGTGTTGGACTAAGGGTATAATACTTGGTTTAGAAATATCGATATGAAGTTGTGTCGCGAGGTGTTCAAATAGTGGCGGAATATTCACAAAGTGAAAGGAAAATGTTTCTTTCATCTACTGGTATTGAAAGAATGGGTCGTGAGTGAACGGAAAATGTTTCTTTCATCTACTGGTATTGAAAGAATGGGTCGTGAAACGACCTGTGATATCAATTTGTGCGTCTATTGATTTCCATGCAATGATAGTGTGTGTATGTGAATTCTGAAGCGGTTTTACCGTTTCATTTCATACTGGGATGTACGTGGCTATAGGAATAATTCCACCACACGTAAGTAACCTGTAAACTAAGTATAGTATGAAGTTTAAAAATAACTTAGGCCTCGGAACTGTATGTGAGCCTCTTTGTATACGGTAGCGTGACCCGTGGTATATGTACTGCATGTTAAAAATGAGTGCGGTTAATACAGGCTGCACTGATGAGGTATAAGAACCATCCAGATTGAATCCGACTACTCCTTTTCATCACTACTCCTCTTCGTCTGTGACAAAACTCATTCATCATTAAATGTTCTGCTCTAAAACCCTTTGACCTATGACTGTCCATTTAACACTACTTATGAGAACATTTGAATCCGACTACTCTTTTTCATCACTACTCCTCTTCGTCTGTGACAAAACTCATTCATCATTAAATGCTCTGCTCTAAAACCCTTTGACCTATGACTGCCCATTTTACACTACTTATGAGAACATGTAATGTTATATGGGTAAAGATTACAATCTTACCTAATCTGGTAATCCCCTTTTTCTCATCCATAAGTAAAGCTTGCTTCTTCTACAAAAGAGAGAGAGAAAAAAATTAAATGGGCTGACACTGTTTAATAGAATTTTGACCTTCATCCGGTACATCTTAAACTGCTCAATTGAAAACAAAATTGTCAGTTAGCGTACAGTGTTGTTCTGAAAACGGTTAATGCGGAGTTGTGTCCCATAGACCATCAATTAGTTAACTTTTTAGGTGGGAAACATCGGTCTGGTCCATAGGTTGAAGGTTATGCATAGCTGTGTTAAACCGTGACGTCAACTGTTGATGAACGTATATTGTGGGCCGATCTATTTTGTAAAGTAAGACGTCCGACAGATGCGATAAACAAACAGGGCTGAGCGTCTCACCTTACACGTGTAGCACATGCTCCACTATAACTTGGAAATAAGACGCAAATAGCCTATATATAACAGCAAGCGGGAGTATCTCATGACTAAACTGTGCACAGTGTTGGACTAAGGGTATAATACTTGGTTTAGAAATATCGATATGAAGTTGTGTCGCGAGGTGTTCAAATAGTGGCGGAATATTCACAAAGTGAAAGGAAAATGTTTCTTTCATCTACTGGTATTGAAAGAATGGGTCGTGAGTGAACGGAAAATGTTTCTTTCATCTACTGGTATTGAAAGAATGGGTCGTGAAACGACCTGTGATATCAATTTGTGCGTCTATTGATTTCCATGCAATGATAGTGTGTGTATGTGAATTCTGAAGCGGTTTTACCGTTTCATTTCATACTGGGATGTACGTGGCTATAGGAATAATTCCACCACACGTAAGTAACCTGTAAACTAAGTATAGTATGAAGTTTAAAAATAACTTAGGCCTCGGAACTGTATGTGAGCCTCTTTGTATACGGTAGCGTGACCCGTGGTATATGTACTGCATGTTAAACATGAGTGCGGTTAATACAGGCTGCACTGATGAGGTATAAGAACCATCCAGATGTTTTCTATTTTGAACTCTGTTTTTTTGCGATAGGAAAGTGGTTACTGGTAACAATTTATGTATACTTGGCTAGTGTTAAAAACAGCTAGCTACATGTATCGTATGCAGGGATTTGTATGCGGGACTTTTCAACATGAGTACAGTTAACATGCAGTACAGTTAATACTGAAAAAAAATTGGTTATAACCCCACAACAAAATGCGAAAAGTAGTAGTAGTATGTAGTGGAAAAATCTTCCTTGTGTAGAGATATTACAGATGATGGATTAGAAGTGTTGGGAAGGGTAGAATATCGTCGTTGATAAGATATAATCGCGTTAAAATATACCTTATAATGGTGGTGTAACGAAGTGATGTATACAATTACAAGTGTCTAGTCCGTCATTCATAATCCAGCCGTTGTCCATTAGAGAATATCCGCGTCCATAATCCAAAGACCTATTTCACATTCCATATAACAGTATTAGCACCAAATTCAAAAAGACAATCATAGTATACATAAACATAAGCTTGTTTCCTGCAAGCGAGAAGCGAGAGAATACAACATAGCGTTATAGTAGATGTTTCTCTCAAAGGGATATGTAATAGTGTGATAGACAGATACTCCGTTAGGTTGAAACAAGGGATTGTTGTATTTCTAGCAATGAGATATTATAACGATTCATTTTATGTGAAATAGAATTCACTCACCTCAGCTTTTTCAATGATCAGCGAGTAAACATCGATAGAGCGACGTAGGCATTTTCATCTAGGTGAATAAGCAGTGGAGATTCACGCTCATCTTCAACAGATTTACCTATATGGTAGAGATGTGACTTCCGCTTTTCCCAGGCTTTGTCCGTGAACTTAACACACTTCAACGGTTCGCAATTATCGATTATTGCAATATAAAGAACATCATCTTCAACAGAAATGTTAATTTCAATTCTATGGGCTAGATATGTTGTCTAACTTTGAAGCGAGATGAAAAGTTTCGTGGATGGTGATAGACAAGGGCGCTTATATATATAGGTTCGGGGGAGAACGTGGCATGATGTCATCGGGTATAAATAACCGAATATGTATAGATATGTAGTAAAATTAGGTGGATGACGGTAGACAAGAGCGCTTATATATAGGTTCGTGGGAGAACGTGGCATGATGTCATCAGGTACAAATAACCGAATATGTATAGATGTGTAGTAAAATTAGGTGGATGACGAACTCTCCACGACCCCGCGCACCTGCTCGCACTTATGACCCTCCGACCTATTTAAGTGACGTCATCGGCTTCCAGGCTTCCATGGCCGTCAACTCTCTAAATCCTATCTACTGCTCTTCTCATAGGTGAATACAACTTCTTGTAACTCAAAGTAAAGAATATAACAGTGTTTCTCATCTAAATGTGGAATTCCTTCTTCACAACCCAAATACTTTGTATTAAGTTCATCGCCGTTCAAATACTCATTTAGACAAAAGGTTACTAATACAAGTATTACAAAGGTGACATAAATTAACTTAAAGAAGGTTACAGACCATGTATTCAAACTATTGATTTAGCTGTTTCGATATAGGTGAGTGAGGATCGAAACTAAATCTGAGTGGAAATGTCATATCTTGTGTCTACACTGTAAGTAACACACATAATGAAAATGAAAACCAGATATTTAAAAAAAATGACACTATGAGTAACAGAAAGTTTACGAGCAATGCATTCAAAATAATGATTTAGCTGACGTTTCCCGGATAGGTGAGTGATAGCAAAATCTCAACTTTCAAACGGAGTGACCTGTAGGTTACAAATACATTAACTTCCTTCCTTGACGATATAATCATGGCTGATTTAACCACGATAACTCATACACATTCAAAATATTGAACGCCAATATTTTTGGAGTTCGCGCAAAACAAATTCATAATCGCTGATGCAAAAACATTATTTTTTTTATACGATTAAGACGAGTAAGATGCAAAAACATTATTTTCGATATAAACAAATACATTGTTATTGGCTCAAAAGGAGGAGTAAATTATTGTTAATCACATGTCAAAAGTATTTACTGCCGTCACTGGGTATAAGATTTAATAACCAGTTCTGAATATAGGAAGAGTAACTTCTTATGAGGACTTGAGGCACGGGTCATATGGATAGTAGACACACCATACGATTTTGTTCTGAAGTTGTTTTAAACATCTTGACCAGCCATGTTATATATTATATAGATTATACCGAAGGCATTGATTCAGCCATTAAATGTAGTTAATGATTTTACCTTTTAGAACTTTTTAAAATGCGATTTTCTCTTCAAGCGCTAAACTAGATTGTTAATTTCAGGCAATTTCGTTTACAGATACTTAATTGTGACGGCTTAAATTTAGCATGAGAAAATAATAATGCCACTGGAAGAAAGGATTAAAGAGAACAAATACCGGCGTGATAATCGGAGAGGGGTTGCACTGTGCCTTTGCAGCAGTGTTGCGTTTGAATATTATACGTTACTTCATTACAGCACTCAGTGTTGGCACCATACGTTCTGGATTTCAATTTCGGATAACAACAAATTTGGCTTTCTCTGTTATATATCTTGGAATGGCAGCATTCACTGAATTCACCAAACATTTTTGGCAGGATGACTCCGTTACAGCAGAGATGGCTTAACGCGTTGTAGCTGCTCTTTCCGCAGCATCCGTAGCTATCATTGGTCTTGCTAATCACACTGCCTTCACAGCACAATTCCTTTCCCGAGTCGTAGGTAGATCGGCCACAACAGAAATACCTGTTCATTCGTGGAACTTGTAGAGATCGAACGTCGCCATCGCAACAAATGTTTGACTTCACATCGTACGACGTGGAACCGCAACAGCTCGCAGAGTAGCCTGGACTTGTCTGAATTCGGTTCCCACAGCAAATAAGTGAATTGTTGAGACTCATAAGCTCAGCGCCGCAGCAGGTCCAGTCATAGGGTTCTATTGCTGGTTTGGCGCGAATGATTTCGTTGCAACAAAGTTTCTTTGAATAGTCAATCACTTCAGATCCACAGCAAAAATAGATACGAATCGGTGATGGTTTAAGTTTTAATTCGCCACGGCAACATATGTGAGTATTGTAAGAGAACAATGTTTTTTCACAGCAAGAATATACGAGGAAAAGGTTGGGCTTCTCCACAACAGTACCTTCACAACACTGGTGGGTAAGACCGTTAAATACCTGGTCTTTGCCGCAGCAAAAGTGTTTGAGTGTAGGTTTTGAAAAGACGGCAGGCAATAGTGTCTGGATGTTGGTTTTGACAGGACGGTAATTGTGGATGTGGGGGCGGTTCGGCTCACAGCAAAGCTGAATTGTGGTTATGTAAGGAACGACACCACAGCAGGCAACAGTTACTCTCGAAACGTTTTGGGGTCGTAGACTTATCTGGTTCTGACAGCAAATTTCAGCAGTTTCGTTATAGGATTTCCCGTTGCATGTCGCTGAAAATAAACAAAGATGACGATTAAAGAATGGCGCAATATTTTCCGTATGGGACTGATGCGTTTGAATGCGGCGAGCAAAGAAGACAGGACTCATCCTTGGAAGACAATTTGCTAATTTGTTTTCAACTCCCTTCCCAGCCTCTCTTTCCACCCTCTCTCACCCAAGATAATGTATTGTCCCCCATTTTCACGATTGTTATGGATGTATTTGGAATAAATTAGCGGGGCAGGATAATCGACAGAAATCTTTTGAATTCGACTGAAAAAACGGAAACTCGGTAGGTTATTTGATCATAGCTCGCTTAATACTGGTGCGATTCTGGCAATCTAAACGTTCCGGAATAGCTGAAGAGTTTCTCTTATCAATCATATATAGTTTGATAACAAAAGTGTTTTTTTTATTATTTTTGAGATAGTGGGCAACTGATAAAATCGTGTCGACCGACAGACATGTGGTTTTTCTTGTCCGCAAAATTATTGCGTGAACAGACTGAAATACTTTTACGTTTCCGGAATCTTCTACTTTTTTTACGAATAAAATGATATAAAATGTATGCATGTACCTTCTAGGGTTCGCTGAAACAATGCGATCGAAATCAAGTAATTTTCAGCGGAAAACGAGTGACTGCCATGATTAAAAACCCGGATTTGAAGACGGACTTCAAGAAAAACCGCATGTCGGTCGGTCCCGAAAAAATTCAGCGAAGTCGACGCGATTTTTTCAGTTGTCCACTATCTCAAAAATAAAAATACTTTTGTTATATATTTTTTAGAAAAGAGAACCTCTTCAGCTATTCCGCAACGTTTAGATTGTCAGAATCGCACTAGTATTAAGCAGGTTATGATCAAATAACCGACCGAGTTTCCGTCTTTTCAGTCGAATTCAAAAGATTTCAGTCCATTACGCCCGTCCCTAAATTAGCATCCGTCCCAATTACATAGGCCTATCGACCTCAAGGAACAGAACTATATCTTTCGAGGGTGTATCTAACTGATCACCTTCAATGAAGTGGATTGTATAATAAATATTTCAGCGTCAATAATCGAAAAACCGTGTTCGTACGAAAGTTAACGTCACTCATGTCACTCCAAATATGAATAAAAGGAAAATGTATAGAACCCCATGATGTTTTCCGCAAGAGTAGTCTTCAATGATGACAGGAAGACATCATGATATCTTTCTACATGAAATCCTTATCACTGACCGGTATTCTTTAGCCAAATCAATTTCCAAGTCGTTTTCATTCACAGTAAGTTTTCAAGCTTTGATTGTGGGAAACACCGAGAAGATGCTGACATAATTAGAAAGTAAAAACCTCTACATTTTACCTGCTTCACCGCCCGCTATGAGTACCACTGTTATGATCGCTAGAATGAGGGAATACAGTCCTGTCATCTTCACTGGTTCTCTATTCTGTCCACTGTGTTCTAGACTCTGTACCGTATCGACGGCACCTTAAAAGTTACCTGCTGTGCTGTCACCGTAGACTCTCGATCTTATGTAGTTACACTAAAGGTCGGGGGCCAACCACATATTGTCACCGATTGGTGGGCTGGATGTATTATCTTTCGTAACTCATTAAGGATTCCCTTGTTCAAATATTTAACGTCTAAGTAAACTTTAGGTGGGGAGACCTGATCCAGCCAACAGCGCTCGTTCTGCGAGTTTTTTTTTTAGGAAACTAAAGATTGCCTAATCTCTAACGTGCGATGTTTTGCACAGGCTCTATTCAATTTGTATATTGTTTACTCTCATCACATCAAACAACTGACTGCATTGCTGTTTTGTTGTTTTTTCATATTTTATGCTGTGGAACTATTTGTTAAAAAGAAGTAACACCAATCGTGAAACTCGAAAAGTAGAGCAAAAAAGCCAGTTCAGCGCCCCATGAGCAAGGGACAGAGCGAACAGGGAGCAGTTGACGTCATCACAGGAAATGACTGATCCCGTTTAATTCTAAAGCAACCATGCGACTTAATTCTAAATCAAACATCCGACTTAATTATAAAAGTAAACATCCGGTTTGAATGTGAAAGGCTACATCCTGCGTAATTATAAAGGAAACATCGGGCCTAACTCCAACATCAGGCCTAATTCTAAAGCAAACATCTGACTTAATTCTAAAGCACATTTGCGGCTTAATTATACAGAATATATTCGGTTTAATTCTAAAGCAAATATCTGACGTAATTATAGAAGCAAATAACCGGCCTAATTCTAAAGGAAACATCCGGCTTAATTATAACAGCAAACGTCCGGCGTAATTATAAAGGAAACATTGGGCCTAATTCTAAAGCAAACAACAGGCTTCATTTTTTAGCAAACATCCAGCTTAATTCGAAGGCAAACATCCGGCTTAGTTCTAACGCCTGTATTCGTCTGAATTCTAAAGCAAACCTTTGTCTAGATTCTAAAGCAAACATCCGGCCTAATTATAAAAGCAATCATCTGCCTTAATTGTAAAAGCAAACATCCGGCTTAATTATAAAGGAAACATCGTGCTTAACTCCAACGCAAACATCAGGTCTAATATCTGGCTTAATTCTAAAGCAAACTTCCGGATTAATTCTACAGCATATATTCGGCTTAATTCTAAGGCAAATATCCGACGTAATTATAGAAGCAAACATCCGCCTTAATTCTGAAGAAAAGCACCCGGCCTAATTTTGAAAGGCTAACTTCGGCTTAATTTTAAAGCAAACATCTGGTTTAATCATAAGAACAAACATTTGGCGTAATTCTAAAGCATACATTTAGCTTAATTCTGAAGCAAACACCCGGCTCAATTCTAAAGCAAACATCCAGCAAACATCCGGTGTAATTCTCAAAGCAAACATCCGGCTTAATTATCAGAGGCAACATCCGACTTAATTATAAAGGAAGCATTGAACTTTAAATATATCAGGAAACATCCGGCTTAATTCTGAATACAAGCATCCGGCTTAATTTTAAAAGGCTACATCTGGCATAATTCTGAAGGAAACATCGTTCCTCATTCTAAAGCAAACATCCGGCTTAATTCTAAAGCAAACATCCGGCTTAATTATAGCAGCAAACATCCGACGTAATTTTTGAAGCTAGTATCCGATTCAATTATAAAAGGCAACGTCCGGTATAATTATAAAGGCTTGATTTTAAAGCAAACATTCATCTAAATTCTAAATCAAACATCCGGCCTAATTGTAAAAACAAACATCTGGCTTAATTATAAATGCAAACATCCGGTTTAATTAAAAAAAGCATACATCCGCCTTAATTATAAAGGACAGTCTGACCTAATTCTAAAGCAAACATCCGCCCTAATTCTAAAGCAAACATCCGACTTAATTCTAAAGCGTACATTCGGTTTTATCCTAAAGCAAACGCCCGGCTTGATTCAAAAGCGAACACCCGGCTTAATTATAAAGTAAACATCTGGCATAATTGTAAAAGCAACCCTCCTCCTTCGGCTTAATTATAAAAGCCTACATCCGGATTAATTATATGGAAAATCTGGCCTAATTCTAAAGCAAACATCTGGCTTAATTCTAATGCAATCCGCGGCTTAATTCTAGAGCATACATTCGGCTTAGTTCTAAAGCAAACATCCGGTTAACTGCAAAGCAAATAACCGGCTTAATTATAAAGGAAACACCCGGCTTGATTCTTAAAGCAAACATCCGGCTTAACTATAATAGGCTACATTCGGCTTAATTTTAAAGGAAGCTTCGGGCCTAATTCTAAAGCAAACATCCGGCTTAGTTCTAATAACAAGCATCCGGCTAAATTTTAATAATATGACTGGCGCCGTGGGTATAATTTTTAAAGAATTGTCCTGTTTTATCACGGGTAAATTCGGATATAACTCATGTTCAATGTTGCCGAGAAATGCAGAGTCCCTTGTTGTTTAAACAAAGGTGAACCTTTAAGTTCCATACCTAGATGTTCGATGGTCGCTGATATACTTTCAGAAATGGAGATGAACATGATGAAGATCATCATCGTCGGTCCATAAGAACGTCCAGAATCAGAATACTCGACCCTATACCACGCCAGACACGCTACCCCATAGATGACACCGAACTGACGCCTCAACACAGCACAGCACATTGAAGATCACAGACGAACACCAGACACGAAACAGAACACCGATGACGACAATAATTATTAAACAGCAACGCACGGCACACCGAAGACCAAAGACAGGCTGGACAAGACTAAAAACAGAAGACGGATGACGATCACAAGAATACCAACAGCGCCTTGAGTGACAACGCCGCACAACAAGAAACCTCCAGAACCAGAACACCAAATCCTAAACCACACCGACACGCAGCCCCATAGATGACACCGAACTGACGCCCTAACACAGAATATGATCCTTTGACTTTCACGCAGTATAGGACGTAGACCTGCCGTCCTGTGCCCCAATACACACTCCAAGCAATTGTTACAGGCACAGATTTCTGGAAGAACCCACCCTGTTCCCAAGGGCGTCGTTAGGGAAGTCGATTCGAAAAATACTGAAGACGCCCATGGTTCTCCCAGTTTTTTCTGGACGGCTTTGTGCGTACACACGCGTTTTCCCCAAGCTGTAACCATCATGGTCCGACATTGGTAAACATATGGTACATCATATATTGACAAACGGTTTTTTCACCGCCAATGTAGGAGCGTGTGGGTGTGGACAAACGATGTACCAATTTCATTCGGTCCATCATGGCGTGGCAAACATTTGGACCAATATATGTTTTCACTCCGAAAGCCGCAGTTTGGTATTTATGACGTAATTCATATCCCAGCATGCAAAGCGTATTTTCAACACGCATGCGTGAGCAAATTGCTTCCTGTACCAACAACAACAACAACATTGCGGAGCTGCTGTTGTCGCTGTTGGCAGAAAACAAATGCTTAGAAGTCCGCATGGAGGCCTGGGCATCATCAAAGAAGTTTCCTGGTTGTTTTAATCGAGAGCAGTGTCTTCAAGATCAGCATCTTCAACCTAAAGGTAATTTCTGGTGTCTATTGCGATCCTTTTTCACGGAAGGTCAACTCAGAACAGATTCAATTTCCAACGTAGACAAAATCGGCGGTACAGACGAACTGAAGGCTATGGACGAGCAAGCCCAGACATATGATGGAAGAAAGCGAGCAGAATTATAAACCATTCACAATTATGTAACACCGCCACAGATAACCCCCCCCCCCCCCTTTCCCACTAAGATGAGAATAAGTGGCTACTTCATCAAACTACATGTACCATGCAGTGTTTTCAGGAAAGTATACTTTAAGGAACCCGCAAAAACCTTAGTAGTCAGGTATCCAGACAATGCGCCCCTCTCCCCTTCCACTCCACAAACATTTACAATAATGGAGGGTTACACCATCATGTATGATACTCTGTAAAAACAATTGCACATCCACAAAAAAGTGTGTACTGGTACACAAGATGTGTAGGTTTTCTTCAAAATTTGTGTACCACGGCACTGGAACACAATTATTGTGGATGTGCAATTTTGTTTACAGCGATTGTTTTTAGAGAGTACCTCCTTGAATTATATATAGCGACTGCGCCCATTGACACAAGCAGTCGATTCAGGCAGGGTTACGTAATTTTGAATGGTCTCTGAATTCACTATATTTCCACAAACAGCATAGTCTTATAAGTCAAAACACTATTAAAATACCTGAGATGTCCATCGCAACAACTTTATTTGGAAATGTAAATCATAACGAGTTATAAAGACACTTCCCAAACAATACAGTGACGGTCTCCTCCGTGAGAAATAACAATCTGATGGGTTGAAGACCAAATACTGTCAGATATACTGCAATTATTCTGAAAGGTTGATTACGCTAGATGATAGTGTAAGCTTACCAACCGATATTATTTCACTGTCTAACTGAACATCAAAGATAATGGACTAATATGCTCATGGGTTAAATTTACCGTCCTGCCATGCAAAATGGTCCGAAACAGCAATTGTACCAGTGTATGTTCATTCATTTCCCACAAATGTTCAACATTGATAGTGGAAATAAGAGAAATTCTATTGAAGAACAAAGAATGACATTTGACAAAATGATTAATCATTATTACATTAAACTTTCATGAAAGAATTTTTTTTTTTTTTAAGTAGACTGTTCAAAAGAAAACTAAAAAAAACATTGTTTCGTGATTGAAATTGAAAGAAACTTATTCAAAGTGATTGATACAGAAATACATAGAAAATTTTGTGCTGCGAGGTTGTTTGTTGTTTGTACCAAAAATGGAATATTTTAGTTATGGTACACTAAAATGGAATAAAATAGAAACTCAAAAATCCATATTCATGTAGATTTTTCACCAGTGGACCAGGAAGTGTTTGTCACTTTCTGTTTACACACCACCATCGTCTATCCAACTAATACAATATTATCTATGAAAGAATTCAAGGGATGATTGGCATAAAATACCACAGCATTTTGCTGTATTAGCTATACTCAGGATACTTGCAAGGTATCGTATGTCGTGGTTCCTCAATACCAGGGCCAATGAAGTAGTACTGTATATTAGTGCAAAATAGCTGCTTTAGGTTTCAAATGTGAAATATACTGTCTATCGATGGAGTAGGCGCATGTAATTTTCAGGCACACCTGTCAATCATAACCATAGCGATAGGGAAGGTGATGCCCTAGGATAAATTTGAAATAAATCAGAATTTTCAACATTGGCTTACCCATCTCAAGACAATGTGCACATCGGCTGAACTATGGTCAGATGCAGGGTGTGTGAATTTAAACATTGAACTCGCGAATCCACGGTACATAGATTATCACTACGAGTTGTCATTTATCTGATTTTTATCACACGAGTTTGATAAAACCCATATGAAACGAGCTTTAGCGAGTTTCATATGGGTTTTATCAAACGAGTGTGATAAAAATCAGATACATGACCAAGAATGTTATAATTTATTTCTCACATCAAAATAATGTTGAAAAATAATCAAAAATATAGTTAGCAAACTGTAAGGGTATGATACAGGTTTTGTATCACATGGGTGTATCACATTGCTTTTGACCGTTGTGATGTGAGAAATAACTTTATATCATGGCCAATTATATCAGCAGTTCCACTCACATTACCGTTGTTGTAGGACCAGATATCAAGTATTGGGTCTTTCAAAGTGAATACTCTATATTTAGTATTTGTTAACTTAAACAAAGCCAATCTCAATTATTGCTGCATCTTTTAAAGTTGAAATGCAAAGGTTTTTAGATTCTTCTTTTAGTATTTTATATAACATGTATAAGTTGAATAATGATAAAAAATATCGGTATATCTGCTACTGGTACTTGATTTAATTTGAAGTAGTTTGTCTGCTAGAATCGTTTGAAATGTTGGTTCCCCAAGCCCAGCTGACTTCCAATTTGCACACAATCATCACTACGTAATCTTTCCTTTCCTTACTTCCAGCCACCTGAAGACGGAACATTACAAGCATGGACATCCGACCTGTGACATAAAAGGGTGAGTGAGTAATAGGGTTTAACGTCGTTTTCAACCTTGTTTCAGTCATATCACGACGGTGCATACATGTGCCAGAACATGAGAGTGCTCACAGTTCTTATTACCCTGGACACTGATCAGCCCAGCCAGTACAGCACCCGGTCACCCATTCAAGTATTGACCGAGCTGTGGCATAAAATGGCCTCCAATACCCCTCGGCCATGTCGGCTCTCAGTTATTGTCTACAGTCATGCATTGAATACGATGTACTTTTAGAACTTTGACAACACCATGTATTGTAGGTTGACAAAAAGGTGATCTAGTAGTGTTGACTGTAGTTCTATCATTTTAGAAATACATAGAAGTTGAGCCAGGTCGGCTTTTGCCAAGGCCTTAATTGATGGGAAAATTTTGCGGTGAGGTTCTGGTAGACATAATCAAATCAAGTAGTTTGATCTTGGAAATACTGATCAAAGTCAATCATCTTCAACAATTATCTAACTTAATTGCATATGGAACAAGATCTTATACACCTGAACATATAGAATTTGACCTTTTAACTTAGAAAATAGGTCAAGGTCAGTGATATTCAATAGACTTCAGGTTCAGGCATACATGGTATAAATTTGGACAAGGTAGATATACTCCTTCATGAAATATTGTACTAAATAGAATCTGATCTGTAGAAAATAGGTCAAGGTCAGTCATGTTCAGCACACCTCTGGGCCATCGCCAGATGTATACATAGTATTAATTTGGAAAGCCTAGTAGCTACATTTCTTCATGTTATATCATAATTCAAAACATTTCATATCAGTATATGACCTTGGAAAAATAGATCAAGGTCAGTCCACTGGAATAGGCTTCTAGGCAATCACCAATTGCATATTTAATATGAATTTGGAGACCTTAGCTTTAATCTTTAAATAATGTATAGCAAATAATAGAATTTGACCTTGATAAAATAGGCCACGGTCAGTCATTTCAATAAGCTTCTCACCTTTCACCAGATGCATAAGTGGTATGAATTTCAATGCCTGGCTCAACCCTCACAATTGGCCACAGCATTCAGCAATTGCCGAGGTAATCCATTCACTTCAGCAATTTATAACATGGTGCTAAATGGGAGTTATTTTGATGCCATGTGATGTTTTCCGAATTGTGAGAGATGCTGGCTATAATCCTTCTTGAGAAGCCGTGTCCACAGACAGACAGACAGATGAAGCAACGATGACAATACCATTCGGGCACATTTTCCCCGAGGGGTAACAAGGCCAGATAAGTGATGCAGATTTCATTTGAAATCGACCAGGCTTGAGATACCAACTTTTCTAAAGCTACTAGCTAGTAGACAAAATACTTCTAATAAAACCAAAAGAAGTAAATTAGCTGATAGTTCCAACATTAACCCATGAAGAACATAAAAGACAAAATATGACCTTTGCATTTCACCCTTAAGCAGTGAATCACAGATTTGACAGACATAATGTGCAATCGTATGAATATACAGTGAACCCTCATTATAATGAAATTCATTACATTGTCAGGACACCATTCCAATTTGGTCTTTTTTGAGCATGTTGAGATCAGTTAAACTAAAGTATGTCAATGATACATGTGGCTCGCAGACACCATATCAAAAGCATATATTAAAATCTGATTTCATCATCCTTTTATTTGACAGGTTGCTCCTCTGTGACGTTGCAATGCAGTCTAGGAGTCGCTTATTGTGAAGTTGAATGGAAATTTACACTATAAAGAAATGAGTCTGGAAGAGTACAGCTCTCAAGTTCTGTCGATTTGACATAATGTTTCAAAATTCTTGGGACAGTCTCCGGCTGAGAATCTCACCTCTCAAATAGCAGATTATCCACACTGTGACAGTCTCCGGCTGAGGATCTCAACTCTCAAATAGCAGATCATCCACACTGCGATGGCATTGGTTTTATGCTTGGATTATTCACCACCATGAGGACAAGTGTACTGTAGCATGGGTTATTCTGTGAAGAAATATATATCATATCAACATGCAATTAATAAAATTTCTCACATATCTCGTATGCATTTAGAGAAGGAATTCACTGCAACATCACCAATTTAGATCCTTCATTCTTAGCAGTTAGGACGAACTAATTAACACTGCGTCCTACATTGGAGAGAGAGAGAATTGAAATTCGTTAGGTGGAATCTAGTTTACATAATAAAACCTAATAATAATTACAACATAACATGTTTTATTTCAGCATGTCTTGAGATTACTTAGACTTTATGAAAGTGCAGATTATTTACCTGTAAATTTCCAAATAAAATTTTGGAGTCACCGATTTTCAGCTACCAGCACCAAGATCTTCATACTACAAGGCATCGTCGACTGACAGATCAAGTGATGCAATATTTACTCCTACCTGCAAATGGAATAAAACTTTGAAAGTAATTTCAGTTGTATGTCCTCATTTGTCCTTATGATGAGCACCCATTAATTGAATCAATCTACTAACTTTCAATCACCACCAAATTTTGCTACTAATTCTGATCAGTCACTCTAATAAATTGTATCACATCTTAAAGTGTAACTGTGGTACTTCTGTAAGTTTACATCATATTCAAGATAATCTTCCAAATTATTGAATTTATACCCTGTTTCTTGTTTTACGACTTTAAATTTTACAATTTCAAAGTTATTAATGTTATTGTAATGCACAGCGCCACAAGCATATCGCAACTTGCGACGTTATTATGGAACGATTATCCATCTCACAATGCAACATTGTTAATCTGTTCCATTCTCTGCACTGCCTCGACATCAAGCAGATTGTGCATGAGGACACTCAATTTATGACGTCAAAAAGGGGCAGTGAAGATTTCTCCCACTGTAGAAAGTTGCCTTTGAACCCTCTGAGCCATAAAATGACAGAATATTGGGAAAGATGTTTTATTATTCACATTGTTAACTTGAATATGAGGTGCACTTACACAAGTACCACAGTTACACTTTAATGTAGGAGAAACTGCGATCAGTCTTCTGCTTCTGGTCAGCTGCATATTGTACTGAACCATGAGTATTGATCAACACTTTCAGCAAAGTTATTTCCCTTGACAACGGCAGGAGTTTAAAAATTCACATTCCAAATCAAATTTAACAAGAGCCTGTAGGGCTTCAAAACTTGCCCACACATTTGACCAGAATTAATATTTGCAATCTCAAATGAGAAAGGCATAAAGTAAATTGTAGACTCACAGATTTATGCCTACAAGATCAAGGTACCGGTAGTGATATACCTGAGGTTTGTCATTATCCAGATTATTTTTATCACAGTGATCTCCTTGGACATTTTGACCTCAAAATGAAAAGGGTTCCTATTTGCCCCATGTCTAAGGATAGGCATATAAAGAGAGCAACTGGACAATTCTGTGCTTCAGTGATTAGTATGTTTAAGAGGTAGGTACAATAATTTTAAACACAATGATAATGTACACAGTATTTCAGCACTTCAAAAATGACCGACAGGAATGTCAAGGACAAATAGCTTAACTTGCTTTTCACATCCCGTACTTTAGCAAGCATTTCTAATCCAAACCCCCTAGCATGGCCTCTGTGATCATTACCTGAGTGAAGAAAGTGTCAGAAATGCAAAAGTAGCACAGGTTGTCTTGAAGAAGGCAAGAGCAGACAAGACTGCTTGATAAAACATGATCTGTATTGTCTGAGATCTGTGACAGGTCGTAGAGAAATCTGAAAACAAACGATGAAAAATTAGATTCGATCGGCATAGTCTAGATAGAATCTATGACACATCATAGAGAAATCTGCAACAAAACAGATGAACAGCAGATATACGATCTGCATATTCTGGGGCCTGTGACAGGTCAAAGAGAAATCTGAAACCAAACAGTAGATATGATCTGCATAGTCTGGGATCTGTGACTGACCATGGAGAAATCTGAAGCCCAACAGAAGAAAGAGTAGATAAATGATCTGCTGAAGCCAAACAGATGAAACAGTAGATAAACGATCTGCAAAGTCTGTGATGCGTGACAGGACATACAGAAATCTGAAACCAAACAGATGAAAAAGTAGATACAATGGGATCTGTGACTGTTTGGGATATGTGACAGGTCAAAGAGAAATCTGAAACCAGAGAGACGAAACAGTAGATATGATCTGCTTTGTCTGGGTTCTGTGACAGTCCATAGAGAAATCTGAAATCAAAGAGATGTAACAGTAGATATAATCTGCAGAGTCTGGGTACTGTGACAGGTCCTAGGGAAATCTGAAATCAAAGAGATGTAACATTAGATATGATCTGCAATATCTTGGATCTGTGACCGGTCAAAAAGAAATCTGAAACTAACAGATGAAACATTCTCCAAAGAGATGAAACAGTAGATATGATCTGCATTGGCCGAGTACTGCAATGTCTGGGTACTATATAACCAGTCACAGAGAAATCTGAAACCAAAGAGATGAAACAGTAGATAACATCTGCATAGTCTGGGTAATGTGACAGGTCCTAGGGAAATCTGAAATCAAAGAGATGTAACATTAGATATGATCTGCAATATCTTGGATCTGTGACCGGTCAAAAAGAAATCTGAAACTAACAGATGAAACATTCTCCAAAGAGATGA